>JAVQJL010038545.1:0-12286 GCA_036024295.1 Nannoperca obscura
TTGCTTTATTTTTGTCTTTTCATTGAACTGTGCAAAGATCATAGAGAGATATTCAATAATGATCATTTTAGTGTTTTAAATGTGAGAAAAGAAGTCTTTACAGTTTATTTATGATGGTATTGTTACACATGTCTGTTGTTGTAATGTGATGAAGCTGCATCTCAATCAGACGTATTTAACATCAACGACTCAGTTCATTCAAAGCTGTCATTAAACTAAAGGAGGGTTTGTAGTTCTTCAGAGAGGAAACATCTTAAAAAGCTGCAGTTTGATCGTCTGTGAACTATTTAAAGTGATCAGCTGCTTAATGAATAACTGGACTCACTTGTTTCCACCGAGACGTGGATCCCT
This sequence comes from Nannoperca obscura, assembly GCA_036024295.1. Lineage (NCBI taxonomy): Eukaryota > Metazoa > Chordata > Actinopteri > Centrarchiformes > Percichthyidae > Nannoperca > Nannoperca obscura. The sequence continues at coordinate 352 of JAVQJL010038545.1, forward strand.
GATCCAAACAAAAGCTTCTGGACTCCAGACTGAGTCACACAGCAAACGGAGCTTCAACAACAACAACAACAACAACTCGTGCTGCAAGCTGCTCTTTAAATGTTGCATTGATTATTTCAAACTGCGATGGTTTAATATTGTGATCTATACTCGATCCATAACTTCATGTCAGGATCCAGTCTGAGCTGCAGGCAGCAGCTGACCAACAGAACTCTGATCATCCTTATCAATCAGTTCAGAACCATTTCATCAACTGTTGCTAACTAACGATCAAAACTCACCATTCAATTGAACAAAACATCAATAATCAATCACTGCATCAATATAACCATCGATTGCCACATTAATAATGTCATCGTGGACTTTTGTAAACTGTTAATTACTATTCTAATTTAACTGCCAGGTCTTTATAAACGTTATAAACTGCACTTACGTGACGAGACAATGACTCTGACTCCAGATCCAAACGTGAGTTTGTCGTTGTTTCTATTCACACAGCGAGTTTTCATCTTTCACAAACCCCCGAGACCTCCAGTTCGCTGACGACACGTCTGTTTGTGCTTCTGACAATCGACATATTGAACTGTTGTGATCCATATTTATGATCATAACAATCTACATATTGAACTGTTGTGATCCATATTAACATCCATATAACATCAGTAATCAATCACTGCATCAATATAACCATCGATTGCCACATTAATAATGTAATTGTGGACTTTTGTAAACTGTTATTTATTTTAATGAAGGTGAAATCTGACGTACGGTTTTGTATTTTCAGCTGAGTTCCTCGTCCAAAGACGAGCCGTCGAGTGGCGTCGTTCACACAACGAGACGCTTCACAACATGAACTCACGGACGTTTGAACATTTAACTGTTTACATTTAATAGTGATTTACACCATTATATGTTTCCATGGAGATATTTAGTGTTGAGTGTTTCTGTACCTTTAGTTCAGATACTTAAAGTAACAGCTGATCATTTTTAAATTTTCAATGTCTACATAAGAAACTCTGGATATTAGCAGCATTTATTTTCACTACAGTTAAAGGTGAATTCCTGCTTCACTCAAATCAGACTTCTTTCAAAAAGGTTCAAATCAAATTAAAATCAGCTTCTAATCTTTTAAACATCTTTGTAAACGAGCTGTTCCTATTTTATTGTCACACCCTTTGATTTCTTTATGATTCTCTCTTTGATGCACTTTGTAGTTTGTTTTAAATAAATTACTAATGAAACAGAGTTATTCTCGTTATCGTGCAATAAACAAATGTTTTATTCTTACTGGATTGTACGATGAGTTTAGTTCCTCTCCCAAAAATGAGCTTGCGTGCAGCAGCGTCATTCACACTGTTCCCGTCAGCAGCTCCAAAACCTCTTCATGTTTCATGTTTTCACTACAGAATGAAACGTCCAATAATCCCATAAAGATGAGAAACTATAACAACACTCGTCTGTTCACTCATGTTGAAGTGTAAGACGTGAAATGATGAGGCAGTTGTTAAAAATGTAATATCTCGACATTTAAGAGAAATGTTCTGAGTTCATGTTACTTTTATAATGTAATCAAATGCAAACTGATATGGTTTGAATGGAAACTGGAGGTAGAAATGTAACAATTATGATAATTTAAACGTGTAAATCAGGAATATTAGTGTAAATAAACTTAGTTGAGCTGAATCTAAGAACAAACATTAAGACATTTTACAAAACTACAGCGATTACTTTCATATACTGGTTTTAAATGACGTTAAATGGATGAAGAGACTCACTGGTGTGAACCGTCAGCTTGGTGCCAGATCCAAAAGTCAGTTTGTTTCCAGCATAATTCACACCGAGTCACGCTCCAGTGCAAATACACAGAGGAACATTAAGATCAAATGTCAAGGAAAATATAGAGATTTGGGGAGAAAACGGCAGCTTGTAGTACATTTTGACAACTATCATGTTGCTTCTCCTCCGTTTGTTTCAGACTCGTGATTAAAGGTTTGAAGTCGTGTTGTTCATGTGATTCAGTGGCATCTTTTAAAACAGCGTGTGGAACTGAAGCAAGCAGACTAACTACACAGGAATAATGTCACACTGTACGCCGACGATGTGACTTTATACATGAAAGCTGTAAAAGAGGTTTGGTGGCAAAGTGAAGAGGAACTAAAGATGAAATAATGCACGTCTGTGTGTAAAGTATGAATCATTAAGTACTGGTCTCATAGTGATGCTAAGCTTCCTTTAGTGTCGTTGGGTTTTGTTTCCATTGTAATGAAGTGGATCTGATCGTGTTAAACTTTATGAACATGTTTATCTGTTTCAGTTCACATTAAACTCTTTTCTGTTTCTATGAGCAGCTTGAAAACAAACAGCTCAGAGTTTGTTTTTATTATGTTTTATGTTTGTTTATCTTCATGATTCTGTTGTAAATAACTTTTTACTCACTGTCGTGGACGAAGAGTTGGGTTCCTGATCCAAACTGGAGCTTCTGTGAACCAGTTCCAGTCACACAGTTCAAGGAGGCTGATCAATAACTCACAACCTCCTTTCAGACTCTGAAGGTTTCCTAAACTTCACAACTACAAAAGGTTTTGGGTTTTTTACATCTGGAGAAAAAACCTAAATCCTTGTATTTGCATCGTATTTCCCCAAAATATATTAAAGTAACTTATTCTGCAGTAAAACATTTGGTTCTCTTAAGGTTTTAAATGATTTAGTGGTCATTTAAAAAGGGAAACATGTTTGTGGACCAGGTTTTATTCACTGTCGTGGACGATGAGTTTGATTCCTGATCCAAACTGGAGCTTCTGGAAACCAGATCCAGTCACACAGTTCAGGAGAGCTGATCAATAACTCACAACCTCCTTTCAGACTCTGAAGGGTTCATTGATGTTCTCTCTGCTGAGTGTGGACTATTAGGATTAAATCAATAAGAGTTATGTGGTTATTCTTATTTAATCTGCCATTTTATTTCAGTTAATGAGGTGATTGATTGTTTTGTTGATGTCGTGTAACTGAACATTTCTTATTATATAAAACTCTAAAGAGCCACGAGTGTTCAGCTGGGAGGGATTTATATGATACAAGTCATAAATTATAATCAACTCAATCCCTGTGTTTTCAGTCTCCGCGCTGTTTGAACCTTTAGTTATTTTCTGTTAGCGAACATTAAATCTTACGGTTTTGTATTTTCAGCTCAGTTCCTGGTCCAAACGTCAGCCTCCTCGTCCCGTCATTCACACAGAGACGAGCTTCACTACACAAACTCTCTGAGATCTGAGCTTTCAGTTTCAAAGGAAACATGTAAAACAAGCATAATTACAGGCGTTTACATCAGTTACAAGTTGGTTAAACTGCAGTTTTACTTCTTATTGTTTTAGTGGAAATATTTCAGTGTTGAATCCGTTCTGTCGGAGGAACTGTAGGTTTGTTTAAAGTCAAATGTCAAAGTTTTTGTAATTGATCCTGTTTATTTGAGTGCTGGTGGACACTTTTCTTCATGATGTTCCTCCCACAATAAAACGTTCTTAAAAGAAGAATAAATGTGTGGATTTGTGTATTAACTGCAGGTCGGTTCAGTTCTTACTGGTTCTGGTCTTACTGGTTCAGGTCTTACTAGTTCAGGTCTCACTGGTTAAGGTCTTACTGGTTCTGGTCTCACTGGTTCAGGTCTTACTGGTTCAGATCTTACTGGTTCAGGTCTTACTGGTTCAAGTCTTACTCACCGTCGTGGACGATCAGATTGATTCCTGATCCAAACTGGATCTTTTGGCTACTTGTAGTCACACAGTGCAGGACGGCTGATCAATAACTCTCCTTCACAAAATCTACTTTGTTTTAAATATTTTCTTTTTGGACATTTTGTTTAGTGGAAGTTTAACTGTGAAAACTTATTTTACATAGTTTTTATAGATGTTTGTATAAGTAACTATATGTAGTAACTTAATGAGAACTTACTTCCTCCATATTACTTTTGTTCAGATTTAAAGGTGTTATTGGTTAGTTTAAAAGTGTAATATGCATCTATATATATATATATATATATATATATATATCTTGGTGAAAATAACATGTATCTACACTCACATAAACACACTATATGTGTAAACTATATAAGATCCAGTGGTAATAAACATTTTAAGAAGTGGTAAATGTGTTTTCAGTCAGGTGCTTTTAGTTAAAGTGATAATTTTGCAAAGTGACATTGATGATCAAGGTGAACATTTAGAAATAAAAACATTTTGTAATAAATAAATATTAATAAAAGAGATTTGACTCACTGGTGTGAATAATTAACTTGGTTCCTGTTCCAAAGGAGAGTTTTCTGAGTCCAGCGTCAGTCACACTGAGCGCCGCCACAAAACAAAAACTCTCTGACGTACTTTAGTTTGTAAATCTGTTTGTTTCCAGTGATCAGACATGAAAAGTGTCTCACGAGGAGTTCTTTTCTATCTTGAGCAGTTCTGTGAGTTTTCTGTTTTTAGAGTGAAACGATTGATTCTTCAGACAAAACATTTATAGCAAAGAGAAGCGACAAACTGAAGTTAATGAACACGATGATTCTCTTAAAGAAAGTATTTTTCTTACTGGTTTGTACGAACAGAGTCGTTCCGCTGCCAAAGACAAGTTTCTGTCCCCCGAGATTCACACAACCACGACCGGATAAACAAAAACTGATCAATACTTTACCAAACTTTACAGCTGGTAGGACGTCTGGAAAGTTTCTTATTAATGATGGCGGTGGATAAATATATTAGTTTAACATGTTTAAGACTTCCTTAATTAAGACTCACTGCTGACTTTGTAAGAAAATGAACAATTCTGACATTACAACAACTTTCATCTCAAAGCTGCTTATTCAGATTAAAGATTCATTCAAAAACGTCTCATTTCAGCAAAACTAAATAAATCTGCTGAAGGCGATATTGATCATGATTAGATATTAGATGATATGAATTTAACAGACTTACTGGGTTCTACCCTCAGTTTAGTGCCAGAACCAAAGAGGATCTTATAAAGTCCAGATGTGGTCGCACCGTGACAGCAACACCCGCAGAAACACTGATCTCGTACAACAGTCAGGAGACGGAAAGCTTAAAATATGATATTAATTTATTCATCACTAGAATAAAACTACCATCGTTGGAAACAACCACTCCTGAACTGTTACCGTTCACTATTTTGTGATCACAATGAAAATTAAACGATAAACCATCCGAACCTGAACAACATTCAACATTAATGCCTCAACACGTCGTTTGTTTACTTCTCCAAAAAACGTATTTTCCAGAATCAGTTGTTTAAAATAAAGAAACTGAAGAACGGAGTCTCTTCATCTGCAAACACTGAAGAAACATCTGAATCAGTCGAGACAGAAATCTAATATCTGACTTGTTGTTGGAGCTTCTGTTTGAACTTCAGCGACCCAGTGTCTAAAAACCTAACAAGTTGGATTTGTGCGTTGTTGTTGTTGTTGTTGTTGTTATTTTAAAGATTAGTTTGTTCTTACTTGGTTCTACTTGCAGAATCGTTCCAGTGCTGAAGAAGAGCTTCACTCCATCATTCACACACTGGAAACTGACTCAACAAAAACAACTGGGACATTTCTCAGCACTTTCAGCACAAGTAGAAATAAATGTTTCACATTGAGGTCAGAGGTCAAACCCCTGTTTCTTCTACTGGAATAAAATAACATTGAAACTAGACAGGTTGGATCTTACTACAATATACTAATAAAGTACTTACTGGCTTCAACCCTCAGACGGATTCCTTCACCAAAGATTAATCTCCAGTTTGTTGTCGCACAGTGTTTCTGTCTTTAACAACAACTGCTGAGTTTCTCACAGCAACAAATGTGATCACATCGTCTGCAAACAGTGAAACGTTGAACTGTTTCTACTCTCAGCTGCAGTGGTGACGGTCTGTTAATGACAAACACCGTCAAAATGCTTCTTACAGATGTGTTAAGGTTCAATGACCGACTTCACACAAGTAACAACAACACGTATCGCAGGAATATTGGTGACGGTGACGGTCGGCTGTAATACCATCAGATATTAATCATACGGGTCCAAGTTAAGGAAACACTATGTTTGAGCTCGGCTGTAGTTTACTTATTGATTATTTGAATATTACTCACTGCTCTCTACAATCAGCTTGGTTCCTTCTCCAAAGACAAGTCTCCAGTTTGATCCTGAAGAAGTCCCACAGTGGATCTGATCTGAACAATAACTACAAACTGTTTCCTTGTTTAGCTTCAACGAAACAAACACCGTATAGATTTAAGATCAACACTAAAAGTCTCTCCTTCACCAAAAAGATCAAAATCTCAAGTTTAAAAATCAGTGATGGACTAAATCACATTGTCTGCAAACAGTTTAATGTGAAGATGGGATTAAACTGTGATTCTCAGCAGCTCCTTCTGATCAATAATGTGATTGACTGATTTGATTAATCAATCAAACCAGGTGAAGCAGCCATGTTTCGAGTTAACAAGGATAAATGTTGAATTACAGAGTTTTCTAATGGTTTCAGGAGCCTCGGGTGTCACGTGACCCTGTGATGGAACATTATTACTTCTGATGATACTAAACGATGATAAATCATCATCATCATCATCATCATCATCAGAGTTTGTAAGTTATTGATACTCACTGCTCTCTACTTTTAGTTTGGTCCCTTTTCCAAAATGCATCTTCCCAACTCCTGATGAAGCCGTCACACAGTGTTTCTGCTCCAAACAATAACCACATGACCTTTTCCTCATGAAGATACTCTATTATTGATTATTATCAGAACTGATTGGATTTGACCAGAGAATCAACACACGATTGAAATACTTGATATCGATCTACGAAGGTCTGTAGAGATGATGTAATATTTGTGAAGCAGTGACCAGGACTTCTTATAAGACGTGTTTCTGTCTGAACTAAAGGTTCATTCGTGTTTTTATTTTATTTTATTTACTTCACAGCAGCTAAAGTCGATCAACCATCACTTCCTACAAACAAATTAAATAACTCACGTGATTCAACGTTCAGTTTGGTGCCAGAACCAAAGGTGATCTTTGAATTTGTGTATCCAGTCACACAATACGACACGCAAGTACATAAACCCAGAGATCAATGACGAGGACGATGCTGATATTTTACAATAAACAATATATATCACTAGTAATTCCTATTTGGCTTGAAAATATCTGGGTTCACATGTTGAATATCTGAGTTGAGACTGTGCAGATTAAAGCTTAATCTAGTGTTTTTAAAGTAATTTCAGCCGCTGTAAAACCAGAAAAATCATAAATAAAGTTACATAAAGATCAAAGTAACTTACGTTCTTCAACTTTCAGCTTTGTTCCAGAACCAAAAGTGATCTGTGTGTATCCAGTCACACAATACGACACGCAAGTACAAAAACCTTCAATGACGAGGACGACGCTCGTCTAGTTATTCTTATTTGGCTTAAAAATATCTGGGTTCACATGTAAATATCTGAGTTGAGTCTGTTCAGAAAGTGAACTAAAGTTTTAAAACGGTGCTTTTGACTGAACTAAAGGTTGATCCAGTGTTTCTGTAGAACCAGATACATCATAAACTCAGAGTTACAAAAAGATCAAAGCAACTTACTTGATTCAACAGTCAGTTTTGTTCCAGAACCAAAGAGTTTGTTACTCTTACACACGATAAGAAACCCTGAGGGCCAAGGCCACTTACATTAAAACTATTTATATAGTAAAGACACTAATTCAAACATGTTTTCATCAGTGTTTGTATTTGTTTTCAGCGACTTCAGAACAAAGTGTAAAACACTGACTTCAGTTGTTTAACTATGATTAAACTAAGATAATATCTTACCTGGTCCAACAGTCAGTTTGGTGCCAGAACCAAAGAAGAGTTTTATATTGTCAGTCACACTACAAGAAGTGCAACTACATAAACCCTGAGATCAGTGAACCTGTATTTATATGTATGATGAGCTTTAAATATATATACACATCTTATTTGGCGTAAAAGTAATGTAAGTATGAACGTGTAAACAGTAATGTAGTTTATCAGATGTTCAATGATTGTATGATTTCAGTTCATTGGAGTTTTGAAAGCCGTGTTTTTGGTTCACTATGTTCATCCAGCACATTTTATTTAACATATAATCTGATGCTGGTGTAGATGTTGACATTAGAGAGCTGCTTTAGGTCAAACATCAAGTGAATAAAGTAACTTACTTGCCTGAACTCTCAGTTTGGTGCCAGAACCAAAGATGATCTTTGAGTTTCCATAACCAGTCACACAATACGAAACCCCAGCACATCAACCCAGAGATCAATGACAGGGACCACTTCCTCATGAAGGATCTACTTCTTCATCTGATAATATCAGTGATGTATTCCCAAACAAACAAACTGAAGCGCTACGATACATGTGGACACAAAAAACATGAACATGCACCAGGAAACAGAGTTTAAAAACCCAGATTTTAATCTAAAGAGAACATCTGGAGTTTTGTAATCTGCTGGTGAGGAACCAGCTGAAACAGCTTTCAGTGAGTTACGTTGCATCAAACATTCCTTACAAATGAATAAAGAAACTTATGATGGACATGTTTATGCACATAAAGCTGATCTTTTTGATTTGCTACACAATTAAAACCAATAAATAGTATAAATGTTGGGGGGGGGGGCACATTTCTGCAGGTATTGATGAGGCTGAAGCAGATGTTTGTGCTGCCGGTGGTTTTAAGTTCATTTGTGTGTCCATTCATTAACTGGAGACGATTTATAACATTAATAACTGAACTTACTGTCCTTCACGATCAGTCTGACACCCTCCCCAAAAAACATCTTCCAGCCTCCCGTCCCAGTCGCACAGTGTTTGTTCCCTCAACACAAACTGCAGCATTTCATCAACAAATGAAGTCACATCGTCTGCAAACAGCTTCACCGACACTCTGTTCGCTTCAACCTTCATCTGAAAAATACTTTCACTTGAGAGTTTTGATGAATTTCAAAGTTATTTTTATGTGATTTTTGTCAAGAACAACCTGCAGCTTTGTGCAAAACATTATCCATAAATGTATCTTTAGTGTTCGCTGTCATGTTTCCAATCACGAACAGCACTTTTTTAAGCAAAGTCACTGTTTTTAATACTCACTGTTTTCTACAGTCAGTTTGGTTCCTTTCCCAAAGATCTGCCTCCTGTTTGCTCCAGCAGTCACACAGCTGATCTGACCTGATCAATAACTGCATGCACAGCTGATCTGACCTGATCAATAACTACATGTACAGCTGATCTGACCTGATCAATAACTGCATGCACAGCTGATCTGACCTGATCAATAACTACATGCACAGCTGATCTGACCTGATCAATAACTACATGCACAGCTGATCTGACCTGATCAATAACTGCATGCACAGCTGATCTGACCTGATCAATAACTACATGCACAGCTGATCTGATCCCAACAAGAACTGCCAGAAGTGTGTTATTATGAAGCGACGCCATGTTCTGCCCTCTGTGTTTCAGTGTTTGTTTCATCCTCCAGGAGACATTCGAGTGACTAAAAACATTAAAAAGGAGATGTTTGTGTATAAAAGTTACTCACTGGATTCAACTGTGAGTTTAGTGCCGGAGCCAAAGACCAGTTTAGCAGCTGCAGAGTCCGTCACACTCTGAGAAACCCGACAGCATAAACCCAGACAGGGTTTTATATATATATATATATATATATATAAGTGATAAACACATCGATGCAGAAGTGTTTACACGAGACGACTTTACTATGCTCACATTTAACAAGAGGTTTCATACTTTAAATCGGTATAAAACGTCCTGTCATGTTGAGTTTTTAAGTTTGATTTAGACTTTATTGTTTTTCATTCCTCCAGTAAAATAATAATAAGTACCTCTGATTAAAGGTCTGATTAATTGGGTCCATTATGATAAATATTATATTCTTATTCTAATTAAAAAGTACGTTTAAGGAAGTTTGTTTGTTGAGCTGCTGAAGGAAAATAATATTTTGCAGTCCGTCAGAATAAAACACATATTTAGACAAATAAAGACGAGCTGATATACAATAATAATCAAACGTTACTCACTGGCCTCCACAGTTAGTTTCACTCCTTCCCCAAAGATATCTTCCAGGCTGCTGCCCCAGAACCAGTCACACACTGTTTCCACTAACAACAACAACTCGTGTGTAATCAATACTGACGGATTCAAGCACATCGTCTGCAAACACTCGTATTATATTTGTGTTTTAGACAATCGGCTGATTCATACGTCAAAAACACGTCAGCAAACAGCAGAAAAATGAGCTGATAATCCTGATGTTCTCTAAAAATACACCAAAGTACATCAACACTAAAATCAATAAACCTAATTTACACAACATGAACTGTTCTTTACCCGAGGACTCGCTTCAGATCAAAGACTACTCACAACCTTTTACCAATGTTGTCCTCAGAAGTCATTGAACTGGGCAGTCATAGTATTATTATTATTTATTTTAACTTGTGTCAACACCAAATTACACTTTTTTCCATTTTATCCAATAAGTTTGTGAAATCTTGATACTCACTGGTTTCTACAGTCAGTTTGGTTCCTTCTCCAAAAATGAGTTTACGGTTTCCTCCTCCAGCAGTCACACAGCTGATCTGACCTGATCAATAACTGCATGCACAGCTGATCTGACCTGATCAATAACTGCATGCACAGCTGATCTGACCTGATCAATAACTACATGCACAGCTGATCTGAATTAACGATTATAATAAGTATTTTACAGGTAAACAGCAACATGAAGGCTAGAAGCTCAATAACAAGTCAGGAAAGTGTTTCACATGTTTTAAAGTTACATAAGAATTTATTAAAATGTGTTGTTGGATTTAATTGATTAATTAATTTGATTTAGACAAATCTAAATCTTATTTACAGCCATTAGTTTTACTTTGAGTTGTTTACACTAAATCTTATCTTGTTGTAAACAACCAACACATTCTTATTGATTTGATGTTTAAATGGATGAATTCTGGAAACTTACTGGTTTCTACAAATAGTTTGGTTCCTTTTCCAAACGTCAGCTTCAGGTTTCCAGATCCAGCAGTCACACACTGGATCTGAGCCTATCAATAACCTCATGCACAGTGGATCTGAGCTGATCAATAACCTCATGCACAGTGGATCTGAGCTGATCAATAACCTCATGCACAGTGGATCTGACCTGATCAATAACCTCATGCACAGTGGATCTGAGCTGATCAATAACCTCATGCACAGTGGATCTGAGCTGATCAATAACTCCACTTGCTCCTGAGCGAGCACTGTTTGTGACGTGTGAGTGACGGCAGGTCGACATTCAGATAAAAGATCTTTTACCTGATGAACTACGACGTGACAGTAAAACACATTTTAGATGAAATGATTCTGAAAAACACTTCCTGCTTTAACCTCAGAATCTACTTTTCATCCAGTGATCCTCTGATCTGGAATCAGAGATCTTTGCTTCAGAGACATGAACGTGTTCACATTGTGTCTGACAGATATATGTTATAAAATATATTATTCTTCAACAGCAAATCACCACAGAGGGATCTTCATGAAAGAAAACTAACGAAACTCACTGGCCTCAGCGTTCAGTCGGACCCCCGACCCAAAGATCAGCTTGTAGTTTCCCGTATTCACACAACACGAAGCACCAGCACAGGAACTCTGTTGTGTTTGTGGCATCAGGACAAACACAACAAACTCCCGTCCTGATGCCACAAACACAACAAACACACCAAACTCCCGTCCTGATGCCACAAACACAACAAACACAACAAACTCCCGTCCTGATGCCACAAACACAACAAACTCCCGTCCTGATGCCACAAACACAACAAACTCCCGTCCTGATGCCACAAACACAACAAACACAACAAACTCCCGTCCTGATGCCACAAACA
>JAVQJL010038548.1:0-12794 GCA_036024295.1 Nannoperca obscura
TGAGGAAGGAGACTTCAGAGCCTGCAAGCCAGGGCCAGCAGACTGAAGGACAGCTTCCTTCACCAGGCTGTCAGGATGCTGAACTCTGTCCCTGCTCTTTACTTACTCTTGCACTACATGACAGACACTTTATCTCTCCTTATACCTGGTCTTTGTACCAGGTTTGCTTGTTGTGTGTTCTTTGGCTGACTGTATTGAATTGTGTTGGTTATATTTACTTGTGTATTCTGTGGGGGTTTTTGCACTGAGGGATTGAGAGTAACGATATTTCAATCCTCTGTATGTCCTGTACATACTGCAGAATTGACAATAAAGAAACTTGAACAACTAAAAAAAGTTAAACCTTAAAATGCCCTTTGTTTCCATCCAGACAGCCCTTAGGCCTCCTGTGAATCAATGTTCAGTTGTTTCTCTAGGCAGATGCAGATCCTATCATACACTCAATAAGACTTAAGCTACCACTATGATAGAGTAGTGTTCTAATCCATTACTCTTATCAGCCAGTGGGAAGAAGCTGCAGCCACATTGTCACCAACAACATACGTTACGATACCAAGTCCACAAAGTGATTGTGTGTCTCATTTTGTTTCCTGAATAAATGAAACCTGTAATTCATTCGTGTCAGTTCATACCACTGCACAGTAACCAGGGACGAGTTATTTGATTTGCAATATGTGTGAGGAGACATATCTCATAATTGCCACATATAGCAGTGTAATTGCTCATATAATCTTATCAGTATATGATGCAGGCCACATCATTGGCACAACACAGCAGCCAAAGTCCACAGTGACCAGGCAGCTTAGTCCACTAAAACATACTGCAGGCTGAACAAATGTGGATATTGTGCCTCATATTTTAGTGCTGCTACTGCTACTTAGTCATATGAAGTTTGACAAAACAATACAAGACAGTAAATATATTTATTTCTATGCAATTCATATTTGATCATCCTCTGGGAAAACATTACAATTTCAATCTGCATTGTGAGCGTTAAGGCGAACTACAGGAACAAAGACAGAATAGGATTTCAACTTATTAACTATATCAATCCTACTTTCTTCCCAAAAAAAAGCAGTTTAAAGCAAATTCATGGCTTAAACCGGGCTGCATGTGCAACATCAACACATTGTTCATGTGTCACTCACCTGCGGCTCTCCTCTCCAGAGCCAAAGGGATTGGCTAGCGCTACTGAAGGGTGGCGGGCATCTACAGAATCCTCCCTGAGAGATAAATAAATAATTGTAGATGGAAATTTAAAAAATGTTGCAATCAAAAATGTAGCGACAAAATATGAATGACCTGAAGCCTCATATCTTTTCTTTTCCCTTGATTCAATTTATTTTCTTTACTCTAATAAGCAAATACAAAATGTGAAAGAACGTTCATTTGCCAACAACAGAACCATAATTAATTCTCCATATTTTGCAAAAGGTCTGCTTCAAATATCCAGTGTTGTACTTCAGAGCAGTGAGATGAGGTTACCTTTGTGTCTTAGGTACACCTGGTGCAGCCGGGCAAACGTGTATAAGCAGGAACAGGGACAGGACGCATGGCATCGACCTGCCCAGGTGAGACTTCGTGAACACACCTACGAGCACACAGCCATGTTGTCACCTCATGTACAGAGTTCAGTGTTGAATTTATCGTGAATTTATCTTCCCAAATGTCATAGATTTACTGACAGATAATGCAACTGAATAGGAATAAAAACGTCTTTTCCAACACAAGTTTGTATCTGAATACATTTTGGCCCGTTTGTAGCCTATCTTGTAGTCAAGTAGTCAGTTGTATTATAAGCTGTCAAGTGGCCAGTCTACATGTAACACCTCCTGCCTACATCATCATATAAACACAGCAGTGCTGCGATCCTGCAGCCTTTACAAGTTACACAGAGGATGGACTTTATGGTCCATTATGGCTAAATCAATTAAAACCTCTACATCTATTTATAGCAGTATAGTCCATCCACGCGGTCCAAATGTGTTTCCAGCGTTAGATGTTACGTGTATGTTTAGGGGGGGGAACTTACAGTGCGCCAATTGATCCCCATTATATTTGCACAAAGCAGCGCACGAGGAAGCTGCAGCAGCAGCGATGCTAACTCACAGCGTACCTCACGTGACACCAACAACTCACTGCAGCTTTATTACAGTCCGCGTGCACAAGCACCGTAAACACTGATAAACTCACATTGTCGTCCTGCATTGACGTTACAGGCCTGTTTTACAACAAAAACAAGTTAAAGGTGGCTAGGTGTAGCGTAGAACAGTAGCCTCGTTTAAATATGTATGTGAACTGAAGTGACCTCGTCGAGGTCTACAGCTGGAGAAAGACAGCGATCCTCTTCATCTCTACTCGGAGTGAGAATGAGCCTACCTGTCTGCATAGTTGATACGTGGAGTGTAAAAAAAAGCTTCGATTCGAGCCGGGTTTCGTTCACAGGTTCATGTCTGGAGTAGAGAGGCAACACATCTGCCCCGCACCGCCCTGCTCGCGCCACCCGGTCTGCACTGCGCAACAGCGGCTGCACGCGCGCTCCCTGGGTGCCACGGAGACCGGGGTGTTGTGGTCAATGACAGGGTCCACGTGGAAGAACGGAGCCGCCGTGGAGTCAGTGAGTTTGCGCGGGGAGTCTCTCTTTGTGTCTCCTCTCTCCGCTGTTTCCGCCGAGCCACGTCCTCACCGACAGTCAGATTCCGGTCGTAGCCTACGGGCCAGCGGGGAGGGTGTTAACACACCTGCTTACGTGCGGTCATAAACACTACCGGGTTGCCCACGGGCATCGTTTTTGGAGACACGGGGAACTGATTGTTTGTGAGATGTAATTTTAAGGGTTCGTGGTTTCACGAGATAAAGCGGTATAAAGTCCAACATTCACACACTTTACAGACATTAATCACTCAAAAACACACCTCTGTTTACATTAGCCTAAATACTGTACCCATACAGCTAGTTTCCTTATATAATTGTATTGCTCTTTAGTTCTACCTGTGTATGTACGTATGTGCAGGCTATATGTTTATTTTGACTGTATATAATTTACTCATTACATTCACGTTTGTGATGCACCCAACAGCCCGTGTTTTGTCTGATGCTTTCTTACTTTCTTTAACCTGTTTTTTTTTTTTTTTTCCATAGTTGGGACTTGAAACTAAACCTGTGCGGTGTATATGTTCTTGGCTTGCAACCAGCAAGTTGTCATTCTTTAAGAGGACAAAATGTACACCAGTTGTGCCACTTTTGATAACAACACACATGCTGTGTAAAATCCTCCTCCCAACTCGAGACATTAGTCTAAACGATAATCTGCCTCGGAATAACATGGATGGAGTTCACACCAGGATGAAAATTAATTATTTTTGTTATTGGAATTGGATTAAATATTACAAGGACTCTATTAAGTATTTATAACATTTAAAAAGTAATTGTTAAAAAAACTGAAATAGCACAGCATTAAGAAGAGGGCATTGTTTGCACCCCTGTATTTGACCACAAGATGTCCCAGTAACTCCTTATTTGACTTGATTCTTATAACGTATAATAAAAGAAGTTATCTTACTCCCATCTGCAGAACATAAGATAAGAAGATCAGGCTAAAAAAGTTGTAAATATATCATAACTGTATCTGCAAAATCCATCATTACAAATGTCATGTTTTGTAATGGATTCTCTGCACTTTATCTTATAGAAAAACTTTGGAACTCAATTCAACATCCCAAAAATACCCAGCTTGTGATAGAGAACGATTTCACGTCTCAAAACAAAATTCATGGTGTAAACACTTTTGACGAGTTATCAACTCTTTCGGGTCTCAAACTCACACAGCAACATTTGAAAGAATCCATAAAAAGTAGGTTTATACATACTGTAGTAGAAATGCATATTGTACGTTAGGTATAAAAATATTTGTGGAACTTTATACTATTAAGTAATGGTATAAAGTATGAAAGGGACGGATGGAAATAAAGAAAAATGTGGTTTGATGTTCTGCACAACTCTGTGACCTATAGGTCACAGAGTTGTGCAGGAATTTTAGTCATTTTTAGTCAGAAGTTAATTTAGTCTGTATACAGACTAAATTAACTTCTGACTAAAAATTCCTGTCAGTGGTCTAGGAGGCACTGTTTAAAAGCATAGGCATTAATGAGAAAGGCACGCAACATCTATTACTATAAAATGTTTGGATTTTGAGCTAAACTACAGTTTAGCACTACCTGACTCTTATTTGCTTATTCAATGTTATTCCTCCATCCTCCTCTCATCACCTCACTCTCCTCTTGTTGTCTCTTTGATCTGTTTCCATCTGTCTTTCTCCCTCATGGTCTCATGGCCTATGTTTCTCCCACCCTCTGAAGCAATGCCAGACCGTACCCTCAAATTGCTAAAAATAGAAAAACTCTATTGGGATGCCAACACAGCAGCACTGTGAACACACACACACACACACACACACACACACATGCAGTACCCCTCCAGGACAAAGCGGGACTAAAGTTTGCAGGTTGCAGGATTGGATTGTGTGGGTGAAAAGCAGTGGTCAGAGGGAGGGTAGAGAAACAGCATGGGATAAAAAAAAACTAAAGAAAAACTAAACCCAAGTTTGAGAGAGATGGAAACAAGGGAGGTGCACAGAGAGAAAGGTGAAACTGAGATTGAGGCAGGACAGCAGAAGAAATGTGTGTTTGCATGTTTGTACAGATGTGATTGAGTTGTAGTTTTACTCAACCGGATGATTGGACCATTACCAAGGGAACTGCACACGCACGCACAAACACTTTTTCCCTCCTCCACACTGCCCAATCTATATGAGTTGAGTGTGACAAAAGGTCAGTTCAAACAGCGTATCACAGTTATTACCTGATCTCATCATTTTGGGATATTTGTTGATCCCAGAGGCGTAATCCATCTTTCTGAGGTTCGGGCAGACTGTGAGGTTGAAGGACAGTGTCTCTAATAACTAACCTGCTCCCATGTCACCTCGCCTTACTGTAAAACCTGTAGTGGCCAGGGTTTTCATTTTGAGCTGCACCGTGGTTTCCACTGACTGTGAAGTCCATCTGAAACATTGCCCAAAGTATTTAGTTTCATTTGAGTTCCAGTGTTTCAGATATTTGGTGCGTGTAGAAGAGCAAGACCACCCTGAAGTAGTAACTTAAATTCTTTGGGGAGAATAAAAAGATGTCAAATTTCGAATTATCAGTATTTAAAGAATGATGTGTTGTATCAACAAACCAAGCTAGTATTTTGCTTTAACAAAAGTAAATGTGGTTAGTATTTGTAGCTGTGATTCTTTACAAAGTGACGAGGTTCTGTCATCATGTGGTCTTAATTAACAACCTTGGTGTCAGCCTCTGTTTACTGCACAAGGCTCCTCAGCAGTGGAGGTTCACTTCACTGGCACACTTCAGTTGACCTCTTAACGGTATTCTTACATGTTGATCATCTGGATTGCCAATGAA
This sequence comes from Nannoperca obscura, assembly GCA_036024295.1. Classification (NCBI taxonomy): domain Eukaryota; kingdom Metazoa; phylum Chordata; class Actinopteri; order Centrarchiformes; family Percichthyidae; genus Nannoperca; species Nannoperca obscura. The sequence continues at coordinate 5,463 of JAVQJL010038548.1, forward strand.
TGTAGCACTGACAAACTCACATGAGCACAGAGATGAAACCGTAAGCAAATTTAGCGCGTTGGCATGTAATTTACACATAAAAAACTCATAAAATCGGTCAAAAATGAGTGGAACTGCAGTTGCTGAAGATGGAAACAAACAACATTCAGACTCAAACGAACAGTTGACCACATTTATAAAGATTAAGGAGGAAAGTGTTCAGCCTTCAACCAGACCTGCGAGTGGGAAAGACCATTCACACCTTTCTAACCACACGTAAACTAGTCACAGTCATATGAGCACACAAATGCACGCAGACATCTCCATCCTTGATTCACTGAGTGACGTAGCACTGTAGTGGCTCATTATTTCACAGCTGGTTGGTACATAAACATCCTACTGACACTTACTTACAGGAAGGGAGATTACTCTGTAATTGTTAACATGAGTTGCTGCCTAGTATTCTGTGTGTGTGTGTGTGTGTGTGTGTGTGTGTGTGTGTGTGTGTGTAATGGAAATGCATTTCATTTAGAAACCACTTTTCATTCTCACGCACAGCAGGCGAACAGATAGAGAGACGGAGACATGATGCAGAAAATTGGACCATCAGGCAGCGAAGTTGTTCTTACTGATCACACCACACAGAATGTGCTGTTATTGTTAACACGAGACTCCTGCTGCCCTGACTCTGTGTGTGTGTGTGTGTGTGTGTGTGTGTGTGTGCTTTGGTTGAAGAAACACCAGAGGAACAAGCATAATTACGCTGACGGTCATGTGGGATAATGCTGCTTCCAGTCACAAATGCCGGTCCGTGTTTACTTTTAGTTGACCGTGATGCATTCAGTACTTATGATATGATGTTTTACACATTTTGCAAACAACATTATTGCAGAATCCTGACAAAGATTTAACTCCACAGAGTTGCTTTTCCCCCTCCAGTATAATTTACTGCAGGGAATGAGCCTGAGAAAGCAGGATGCAGCCTAACAGAGCTTCAACGAACATCATTTCAGAGTGAGTTATTACTCATTAAAGCTCCACCATGTCTGTTGACAGTGGTGAGAAGTCTAGTTGCATGTTTTGTGACTGAAAATTGGTTTGTAATTGACTTGATGCTTGGGAGGATTTGTCTTTTAAATTTAGATTTAACAGCATAGAGGCGGAACTGTTTTAAATCTTTACTTGGTGTCCAAGTCTCTGAATCTCTACTGAAGCAATTCTTCCAAAAGATATCTCCTCATTTGGTGATTGGTGACATTGGTCAACATCACACTCACCAAATGTGTGCTTTCCGAGCTTACCGATGTCTTTCCCATAGATTTAAATGCAGACTAACTATTGAAACACTTGTGGAGCAGATTTTAAGACTGGCATCTGTGCCCCAATAATTAATCCTCTTTCATCTTTTCCTCTTGTCATTTTGATTGAAACATCAAGATAAATTGACCTGTTTACGCTCAGACCATGCTAGGATGTTTACTGCCTAATTGTATTATGCAGTACACCTGTATGGAAGCATCTGCATTTATTATATTTCTCCAATAATTTATTCAGGGGTTTCCTCTAAAGGCCAACTTGTTGACATGTCACAGCAGGACAAAGCACAGATGTAAATAATTAGAGTAGTGACGGCTGAGTTCCATTAAGCTGCTGCAGTTTTAGGGTCCTGGGGTTGGCATGCGGGCTCACTGGGACACTTGAATAGAAAGAGCCATCGTTAATGTTATGAGTCACACCTGTGATTTTTGTGCTATGTCCTATGCTGTTAAAAAAAAGGCCTTATATCACCAATCTGTATGTACTAAGAATAAAAACAGAGATTTAAACTCCACCTGAACAAGACTCTCAGAAACAGTGACATGAATTAACAGCTGTGTGGGTGAAGCACGAAGGCCTCGTCTCTGCTTTCTCCTTCCAACAAATCTGTTGTATCTGAACTCTTCTGTTGTCCGAACAGGATGAAGGTGAATTCTGTGGCTTTTTTTAGCCGTACTGCTCTATTTTTAACACACTTTTTTTTCTCTTGGGAGACACTATTTTTTTTTTCTCTTACTTTGATCATCGTCCCTATCAGTGCAGATGGCAATGCTACATTTTCTAACCCCTTTGCTGACCCCTCACTCTCCTCTCTTCCCCGCTCACATCTCCTCTTCCTGGACCCTCTCCTTTATACTGCCCTCCTCTGTACTCATCTCTCTCCAGTTGAATTTATTCTTTTTTTTATTATTGTTTACAACACTACACATTACAAACTCACCTGACCTCAAACTGAGGGCGAGTGGACACTGAAACAAGGACAGATAGAGAAAAAAGTGACAAGAGTGGGAAAAAAAGAGGAGAGAGAAGAAAAAGGGCCAGAATATTAAAGGTGCGAGAAGGAGGGGGAAATGTTAAAGGCAGAGTTGTGACCCATAACTGACCCACAGTTGTAAGGATAACAGCAGGAGGGGATGAAGGAAAAACAAAAAGTCAGATGGTAAAAGTATATATACTGTCAATAGTTTTGGATTGTCATAGGTACAGATACAGTCCTGCCCCAATGCAATACAGTTCTAGGTTCCCTCCCAAAAGCAGCATCCTGTGTGTACTGTCAAAGTTTTGACCTTAAATTACAGTGCAATTCTCCCATCAGATCAGTCAGTACTGTTAAACTTTAGAACAAAGAGCCAATCAGCCGTCCAGGTTTTGTCAAAATTGAAAGCCAGGGCGGTCTTCCAAGATGCACCATCCCTCCGAATTGTGTCAGAGACGAAGCATTTGTGGCCTTTTACTGCAAGTCAATCATCTACCCCTACTGTAAAATTACATGAAGATGCACAGATTGGAAGCTCACCCCCGTATGCGCTCCTTCACACATATTCTCTAGCACAGCGGACAATTATGTGATTTGGAGATACTGCGTGTTAGAGAGCTTACATTGACCCACATACTGTAGAAAGACCAGATAACAGCAGCACAAAAGCAGCAGCAACGTGCAAAATATTTTCTGGGAATACATTCCTTTTCTGCTGTTTACTACTACATGTTGTTTTCCAATGCCTGTTCCCACTTCCCAGCACAATGTCACGCTACGGCCTGTCTCTGTTTGTCTTTCATTCACATGCATACCCACACAAGCAAGTACACTGGCGGACACACAACCCCCCCACACACACCCACACGGGTGCTATACAGAAGCCCACCCTCCATTCACTTATGTAACAAGGATTAGGTTCCACTATTTTGTGGCCCCAACAGTCAAAACTACGTGAGCTTTTTTTAACCCCAGACCCGAGAATAATATCAACAGACGCTTACCGTAGTAATGGCAACATTATCAGTCACTGCTGCTCATACGGATATGTCCTCCCGACATTTATATTCACTGCATGGGCCTCTGGTAACAACACTAACAGCCATTGTCACTTCATTGACACATCTGAGGCCGCAACTCAAAGCTTTGCTGCCCCACACTCTGAAACTATTTTAAGCCCGTCAGTGAGTCTGTTTTTACAGCTTGTAGCTGAAGCTTGTTGCTGAACCATGTTTATTAAGCAATACAGGCCTACTGAAGAGTAGAAAGTGGTGGTGCTGCTAACTATTGTACCGCAGGCGCTCATGCTGCCTTAATGAAACTTGTGAGGTTGCATTTTAATTAGTTGTGTATATATAATGGTTGAAGTGAGAACATTGTTCACTGAGGTCCAACCTTTTTTAAAAACTTGTGAACTCTGAACTGTTAGAAATTTTATACTAAGCTTTATACTGATAATAACTCTCAGAAACTGTCTCTCAAAACCTGACAAAGCTTAGATACTGTGGACACGTGTATGCACACACACACACACACACACACACACACACACACACCACAGGGCAGTTCTATACTACGAGTTGGTTTGAAATAGTTGCTGTCACATTCCACAAGCTAAGTCCTGTGGTTCAGGTCATTACTACTGCAAAACCAGAGGAAGTGCTAATTCTGTTACAGTGGCTTCACACACACACACACACACACACACACACACAGAGAGAGAAAGAGAGAGAAAGAGAGAGAGAGAGTCATTGTTGCAGATTCTACCAGTCAGACTCACACAGGGAGGATGTTTCTCTTGCACACTGGCAACACATACTGTACTTGTGCACGTGCGCACACACACACACACACAAACACACAGAGGGCAGTTCCGCTTCATGGGTGTCTAATTGCAGGCTTGTGTGTCACCAGGACATCATGTCCTGTGGACCCACAGTCATTTCTCCACAGGCATCTGAGGGGGCACCACATTGTCAGGACCAATTACCAGTAGGAGTTGACGTGCTGCTAAGCTACGCCCTCACGTATATACACATATGTGCACACATGTACAGTACTGTAGAGAGCTCACGCACACACACACATAAATGTAATCCCCTACACATAAAAACACACGTATACGCAAAGTCAAGTACAGATGCACTAACAAGGGATTTAGTAATGGTGGATAAATCTACAGAACCCATTGTGGTAATTAAAATTGTCATGTTTGTATGGTGATCAAGAGGGATCACACTTGTTTTCCAAGGAAGAGGGAAGTTTAGGACATTTACTGAGTGAAAGTTATAAGTCAACTTTCCAATCTATTTTAGACTGGGTAAATATAGAAACTATGTGTTTCTGTATGAACGAGACAACAATGGCTGATAAATGAGTATAAATAAAGCTGCACGCTATAAAAAAATCTCCACTGTTGCGTGAAGACATAAGTTCGTTTTTGATTTGATAATTAAATGTCTACACGATACTGCCGTTTTCACGATTTCCAAAACTGTAAAACTAACAACATTTAATACCAATAAACAGTTTTGATGCCATCTTGTTTTCAAATCAGCAGAGCACAAATTGTTAGATGAGTTTTCATTGGTTTCAATCCAGATCATTTTAGCCTTCAGTCAGACTGGATAACACTGATAACAAATGATGGGAAAATAAGCTGAAACAAGACTTCTATATTTGGTCACTGCTGTGTTAATTGACTTGATTATCATACAGCAGACTGACTGCTATCATTAAGCAATCAATTTCTTAATTAGCTGCTGCAGCATGAGACACGACTCACAGCTGTACCGACACACAGGCACGTAAAGCACAACTGAAATAATATTTCTATCAAGTGTTAGTCATCAGTAGTCTTTCGCTCAGAAGACCACCCTGTGAGAAGACTTTTAAATAACTGACAACTAGAAATATATATATGTGTGTGTGTGTGTGTGTATATGCGTTTCGAATTGGAAAAAAGTGCATAAGTATTTCAACTAAACAATCTGAAGACTAAAAGTATGAGATAATGTACTAATTGAGTGAGTTTGCATGAGAGCTTAAAGGACATGTCATAAACAACCTGTGCAAAAAGTCAATCAGAATCATTTAGTGGCCTAATAGGCCAATTTAGAACAGTTTAGCAGACAGGTGATTGGTCAGGTGACATCCAGTGGCTGAAAACTGAGGGCAGGTGAGGAATGACAGGATCTGGAAAACTCCCACAGGCTACGCATTCAGTAGTCATTTGACATGAACCCTTTATTCTCCCTCGGTAAAGTTAATTTGATAATTAATGTCCTGATGCTTGTTTACATTTATAACTGGATTTTCTGTTATGCACGTTGTACATCACCGTTCAAATGCATTTCAGTATCTTCAGTATCTGTGTCATTCAATAACTGTTGTAGATACTGACAAAACCTAGAACAACCTTTCAGAAACCTATGAACGTTGAACAAACATAGACTTAACTTTTTCTATCATAAGGAGCTCAGTGATCAATGAAGAAACTACTTACTTTGTATTCATTTTCATTTTTATTGCAGTCGTCCTTTCCATATCTCAAACTCTAAAATCTCTGGGTAGGAAATGAAGGCAAACCTGGCTAGGGCACACCTTCCTGATCAGTCTATCATTATTATTACAGTTATTGTGTATTTTCAACACAATATGATTGTTTTTTACCATTTTACACATACTTTTTTACAAATCACAACTATCAGTCCTGTTCATGCAGTTTATTAGAGGCAATACTCTGGGGTCTCAATCCATCTTGACAGAATGTTTCTGTGGCTTTCGCTGCCTTTTAATAAAGATGTTTAATGCGGAAGCTGTGGTGGAAGAAGTATTCAGACAAGTAGCACGTGTGCTCGTGTGTGTGTGTGTGTGTGTGTGTGTGTGTGTGTGTGTGTGTGTGTGTGTGTGTATCACACCTGTGCTGACAGCGATGCTCTGAGTCACCAGTGAGGAGCTTCACTGCTAAACGTAAATCATAAAACTGTTCTGTTTATTCAGTTTGGATTGATCAGCATGTACTGAACATTGTAAGAGAACAGGAACAAATCTCATTTAGTCATCTGGTCTGTCTACCTAAAGTAAGCAGCAGGTGTGCGAACAAATTTAGACAGGTTAGGGGAGTCCGTGACTCTGGTTACGCTCTCTCTCTAACACACACACACACACACACACACATCAGTAACGCACACACGCTCAGTCAGACAAAGGAAGCCACACACACAGTATCTATCTTTAGCTGTATAAATGGGCGTGTAATTAATGTTTAGATGTTGGAGTCACGAGGTGGAAACGTGAACATTTAAACTGCCATTAAGTTCTCATCAGGGCCGAGAGACAGAGAGAGGGAAGAGGGAGACAAATGGACAGAGTGGGAGGGATGGAAAGAATGAGAAAGAGAGCAAGACCTAGTGGAGCAAGAGAGATGGATGATACCAGATCAAGTTCATTATTGGTTGAGAGGAAGTGATACCAAAATACAAAAACTGCAATACATACTGAGGCATGTGCTGAGGGGAATGACATTGTAAGTATATATACAAACACTTTCTTCTACTATTGAGCTCCATGTATTCCCCTATTTCAATCCTGCCTCCCCATCCCCGGGGCCTTAATTAGATTGTGAACAGCATGCTGTGATTCATCCATCTGATTCTTTTAATCGCCAACAGAGCACTCAACAAGCTTTACCTCAGTAAATTTCAGTCAGAGGGGGCAGGACAAACTGGAAACTGACTCCATGTCATTCAGCCTGGTTCAGTCTCTGTAGAAACTGCTCTGCAACAGAAACAAGCATGTACGTGAGAGACTAATTAACATCTGAGCTAAACGTCTCTTTTACTGACTGAGTGGCTGTCTGATTAAATAATTGCCTGTTTTTCTCTCAGTCATGTTTATTCCTCTTTCAATCACCCAAACACACCCACACATTCATGAAATAGTTTCTCCTCTCCTCTCCTCTCCTCTCCTCTCCTCTCCTCTCCTCTCCTCTCCTCTCCTCTCCTCTCCTCTCCTCACCTCTCCTCACCTCTCCTCTCCTCACCTCTCCTCTCCTCTCC
>JAVQJL010038549.1:0-19838 GCA_036024295.1 Nannoperca obscura
TGTGTGTGTGTGTGTGTGTGTGTGTGTGTGTGTGTGTGTGTGCGTGTGTGTGCGTGTATGAGAGACTTTGTTCCATATGAGTGTGTTGTTAGTCTGTTTGTGTATGTGAGCTGTTTCCATGTCCTCACAATTAAAAGCAAGACTTCCCCGATAATCTACCCAAATGTTAATCCTTTGTGAGTGATATTCCTCTTTAATCTGCACGCATTTATATCATTTACTCTTCTTCCTCCAGCATTCATTCCCTCTGACACTTGGGCCTATAAAACAACACCAAATAAACTTGGCCGTTTATTACCACGTGTGATTATAACAAAGGTCAGCGGTCATAGGGGCGTGAATATTAATCTGCGTTGGACGGAGCACAACTGTGTCCCTCCTGCCAGGAAGCACCGCAAACTGCCCGGGATCACTGTTTTGGGCTGAACGTCCATTAGCTAAATGAAGCTTTCACTTACAGCTCAGAGGAAAAGGAGATTTAGATCAGTGTGTGTCACAGAATGTGTGTATGTGAGTCCGTTGTGGCTTTTGCTTGTCTCTCCTGGAATACATAATGGTTGAAATGTGATTGAAACGCTCTAACAAGCATAATTCTTGCTATGTCAGTGAGTCCACTAGAACTGACGGGTAAAGCTGAAACTTTCTGCATGTTCAAACCGCAACAAAGAGCATCTAGTCTCACATTTGCAAGTTGTTTCATCTCGCCTGTCGGCACTGCAGTGAAAATGTCACTGACTGACTAATGTAATTCATGATTTACTGAAGAGGCATCGGCAGTCCTGACAAACCCGATGCAACATTTCTCCATAGCAGAGTATGACGAGCATCTCCAGCTCAGTATAACCACACCCAACACCTTCGTTGATGATGATAATGAATATAATAATGATGATGTCCATATTAGTGCTGACAGCATAAGTAAGTTTATCGATCAACAAAAGATTTTACCTTATTACCTTATTCAACTGTGAGCACTTGATTCAATCAATGTTTGCGTGCGTCTACAAGCTGTGGCTGCCAGCGTATACCATATACAGAAACAGAAACGAAACAAGCCAGTGTAAGCCCGTGTTGTTGTACACTAGGATAGTCTACGTTCGTTGGCAATGAAAGAAAACGAGCAGAAGTAAAATTCATAACAAGAACGTTCAACACTACAAAGGGGTTCATTGTGTGCCTTTATCGGTGACAGTGCACTAGGCGGTAGAGGTTACAGCTAGCTTCAGCTTTTGAGTGCTTATAGCGCTATGTAAAGGAAATTATGCAGCAGGTAGCCTAGGTTACTGTATATAATTATAAAAAATTAATTAATAAATAATATCTTAAATAATATCTTAAAATTAGTAGTGAGTTTTAACGTTTACCATACTAAAACATTATTTTGTTGAAGGTTAATAAAAGGTTCAGTGCTAATTTTGGCCTAGCCTCTTAATAGCACTGTATGACTATTTGTTTTTCATTTATCAAGCAAAACTGTCAACAATTTACTGGTTACAGGATTCTCAAATGTGAAATTTTCTGTCGATTTTTACCTTGCTGTTAGTGGGGTTGTGTCAAAACAAGCAATTTGAAAATGTCACCTTTGGCTGTAGGATGGTAATTTTTCACAATTCTCATTATAATTCATTTTATAGACTAAATGATAAATGTATTCATTGAACAAAAAACAACTGACAGAAAGATTGAAACTGAAAAGAATCATCAGTTGAGCCCTAGTGTGTGAGTATGTGTAATGGTATTGCGACCAGGGTGATAGATTTTTAATTATGAGTTCACTTTTCTAGTGTTTTTGCTGAAGATGTTTGGAAATAGTTCTTCAAATGGGTTCTGGCTGGCTCAGATTTGGTCATGAAACTTAAGCATTACCCTATCAAAAGGCCATTTGTGCTACAGTAAGTTAGCTTTCTACTTGGATTCTTCTTGCATAAAGTCTATTCCTTTTTAAGTATTTTATTCTAGGATATGATGGTGGCTCTCTTTTTTACATTTTAAAGTCATGTCCTGTATGATCTCTCACAGTCACTCACTTGACCAGACGCTCACTTAGATACTTTGGGCTCTGAGGAATGCCCTCTTATTTTCTTTTTGAAAGGTTGACATTTTCAGTGGCTTCCAAATATGAATATTCATGTTTGTATGTGTTTGTGTCCTACACACCCTCTAGGACTGTGTAGAAACATGATATTCCTCTGGCTGCGTGCATTTGTGCATATGTGTGTGTGTGTATATACCGAGAGCTGGGGAGTGGCGAGGGTCTGGGGACCAGATGCTTCAGTGCAGGTGCTGGGGGCAGGACAGGCAGTAGAGAGATGGCGGATCGGTGTGGCAAGCTGGGTGAGCGAAATCCCGATGTGGTGCTGACACCGCACTGGAGAACAGAATGAACTGGCAGGTGGAGGCCACATTGGCCACATTGTTTTAACGTAACATACTCACATTATTGCCTCATCAAGACTCAGCATCTTTACATTATTCTCTAGGTTTCACAAGGGTAGTTTATTTATTGAATACTGTATTTCAGTGCACTGAATTGTGCATTTGTTGATGTTATTGTGTCTATCCCCTGTATATTCTGCTTCCTGTGATATAATGCAGGTACTTTATGTATTGTCCAAGCTCTATGGTATGGGGATTTATGCTTGCTGGCGTAATGTTAACCACTCAGTTATACAGGAACCACTCTACCACGTTTGTTTTCTTGACATCTTTCATCGATTTTCTTTTTTCTCCAGAATGGTCTGAATGCGCTACATCTGGCAGCTAAGGAGGGACACGAGGATTTAGTGGACGAACTATTGGAGAGAGGAGCACCTGTTGACTCTTCCACCAAGGTACATACACGTATTCATGTTATGCTAGTTATCATTCTTTATCAACTTTCCAGGTATGAACATATCACAGTTTGATTTTTATTGGGAAAAGAAAAGAAGGAAGGGAGGACAATGACAACTGGGTGACACAAAGAGAAACCAAGTAGCTGGCATAGTGTACAGGAACATCTGTGCCGAGTACGAGCTGCAAGGCCCAAGGTCAAAGTGGGACACACCTCTGAAGGTGGTTGAGAATGACCAAGTTAAGATCCTGTGGGACTTTCAGTTACAGACTGACAAACTAGTGATTTTATTTTTGATACTATGAGTACATTTTGCTGAGACATACTTTTACTTAACTAAGGATTTGAACTTTTTCCATCACTGCACAGGATACAGCCTTATCTGGTGGCCTTAACACAGTTTTTCTCTGCAGAAAGGAAACACTGCCCTCCATATTGCCTCATTGGCTGGACAAAAAGAGGTAGTCAGACTACTGGTGAAGAGAGGAGCAGATATCAATTCTCAGTCACAGGTGAGAAGCTTCTCAATGATCAAAAGCTATTAAATTACATTAAGAAGCGTGTATGGACTGTATGCATTTGCCTCTACAGAATGGTTTCACTCCACTCTACATGGCAGCCCAGGAGAGTCACTTGGAGGTGGTGCAGTACCTGCTGGAAAATGAAGGAAACCAAAGCATTGCAACAGAGGTTAGTTTGTGTGTAAGATACCTGTTGTGTTGAATGTGTTGAACAGTATTAATTGTTTTAAAGCTAAATACTTTATTACTTCCTTTTCTTTCCCCTAAATTAATTGTGGTCATTCATTTTACATTTTTCTCGTTTCTTCTTCTCTGTTCTTCCAGGATGGCTTCACTCCACTGGCCATTGCCCTCCAGCAGGGCCACAACTCAGTGGTCTCTCTGCTGTTGGAGCACGACACCAAGGGTAAGGTCCGCCTCCCAGCCCTGCACATTGCAGCCCGCAAGGACGACACAAAGTCTGCCGCACTGCTGCTCCAGAACGACCACAACGCTGACGTCCAGTCTAAGGTGAGGGAGGGCAGCAGGGAAAAATTGATGGAGGGAGGAGAAGGGTGAAGGTGGGAGTGCCAGATGGGAGTGGCGCAATATATAGGAGGGGAGAGTTTAATTACAAAATGGGGAGAGGGAAGGAGGAATTGAGGGAAGCCTGCAGGGAGGTGGCAGGAAGTGTATGATGATGCATCTGACTGAATGGATAATTTTTCATGTTGACAATTTTATTCATTTTATTGATCATTTGCATGTCCATTTAGGAATTTAATAATATTAATGGACAGGACGTCTCTTAGAATGCTTTTTTGTGTGCTTGCTTGTCCTAGCTCTTTGCGTGACCTTGCAAACTTCCCCTGTGTTTTATGTGAATGTTGTGATAAGCCCTTTACCTAACAACCCTACTGCCTATCCCCCCTTTCTCTCTCTATGCGTCCTAACCAACCAGATGATGGTCAATAGAACCACGGAGGTATACAGACTCGCCAACGCTTCATTTAATTCCTTTTTGTCACTTCTGACCATCTCTTTCAGCTCTGTTGTCCTGTTCTTTCCCTTATTTAACGAGGACTTGTGAAGTCCTGCATGTCAGAATTATGTACCATTTAATATAAATGCATGCAGCTGAATATGCTGTATTACACACTCTTGCATGGCTAACAATAAAATACATTGTGTTGTATTAATATATGTTAGTGTATTTAATTTTAATTATAGATTATTTATTTTACATCTCGTTCTTTCTTTTTCAAATGAATATAATTTTTTTTTAAATATATAAGTATAACAGACTTTTAATTGAAACACTGACAGCATTCCAATGAAATTTCACTTTTTTATTTATTGCTGTTTTTCTGTGCATGTTTACTTCTAAGCACGTTGATACCATTGTTTTTCCTCTTTGAAACACATTGTTGATCTTTAAGTTAACTCTTTTTCTTAATTAAATTGCACCATGTCTATCAGAATGGGAAGGTAAGGAGTGAAACCACCTACAACTGTGTACTGTAGATCTCTATATATATAGCTTATATATATGTCCATTTGTCCGTCCAAGAAGATACTCATTCTGAGTTGCTTTGTGTGTTTCAGTTTAGTTTTTTAATGTCCTTTATGTTATACTTTTAATATCCAAAAATCAAAGTATTTTGATTTTTTTCACCATTTGTTTTTTTAACAAGCATGGCAGAATTCAGGGTTTTTGCATGCATCATGTATTCATGCATGTGCTATTTTGGGGTATGCTCCTTTTTTTATGCTTCTTCTCACAACGATGTGTCTGGTTTCTTTATTCAGCATGCTGCCTCATCGTAATACTGCCTTCAGTAGTCAGGCTTCTTTCTTGTATTTGCTACAGAAAAATATGATCTTTCTTTTGTTTTCCACACCTTCTGTTTCAACATCTTCTTTCTTTTTGTTTGTGTCCTTCAACTTTTCCATTCCCTCCTACTCCCTCCGTCCCTCCTTTCTCCTTGTCTGTCTCAAACAGAGTGGGTTCACCCCTCTGCACATCGCGGCTCACTATGGTAATGTGAATGTCTCCACCCTGTTGCTGAACAGAGGAGCTGCTGTGGACTTCACAGCCAGGGTAGTGCCCCATTTCCACTTCTTAGCAAATCAAGACACTCTCTGTACTGCTGTCAATTAAAGCTTGACGTGTGCATTTTCACTTTGAGGCATGCAGAACAGTGTGTTTACTATTTACCATAATAAATGTTCTATTTCAATCTTATGTAATAAGATTTGTTCTTGCATGTTTTCATCTGCATTGCTATTATTGCCCTCAACTCAACAGAAATGGAAACATTTTTATCATACAAACTATTATTTAGAGATTGGAATGAGATTTAATTACAGTAATGTCAGCCCCTTATCACAACCATGAATTATATATTTGCTGTGTAAACTGAACAGTATTTGTGGTAAAGTTAACTATTCTTTGTTTCTTTCCATTATTTGTCAGAATGGTATAACGCCTCTCCATGTGGCCTCCAAGAGAGGCAACACCAACATGGTGGCCCTGCTGTTGGACCGAGGGGCTCAGATAGATGCTAAAACCAGGGTGAGGCTCTTATTCAAGTCTGGACATACACTTTTATTAACTAGTGACAATTCTGCCTCTACCTCCTAGTGACTGCTTTAAATAGTATACCAACCATTTGTCAATTGTCTCTTTTGTCCAAACAGACAAACTGGATTAATGTCTAGACTGTGTATATTTATGTGTTTGTGCTTGTGCCACAGGATGGGCTGACCCCCCTGCACTGTGCAGCCAGGAGTGGTCATGATCCAGCAGTGGAAATTTTGCTAGAAAGAGGAGCTCCCATCTTAGCCAGAACCAAGGTAGTGTACGGATGGGCCATTACTGGGTCAGCACACCCCGGAATTTGTCCTACAACTAAATAAATGTCTTGAGTTTTTAAGTTTTGAAAAGTTTAATCCTGGATTGTTTTAGCACCAGGAGTATTTCACACAATCACACAAAGCACACAATGCATTGTACTTATGTCTCCTTTTTCTTAAGATCTCTGCCATCTCTTTCTTCAATGAACTGCTTTTTCTGACCTTTTGCATCTATTCATGTATTGTCGCTTTTGTCCTCACACAGAATGGACTGTCCCCATTGCACATGTCGGCCCAGGGAGACCACATAGAGTGTGTTAAACTCTTGCTACAGCACAAGGCACCTGTTGATGATGTCACACTGGACTACCTTACAGCGCTACATGTCGCAGCTCACTGTGGCCACTACAGAGTCACCAAGCTTCTGCTGGACAAGAAGGCCAATCCCAATATTAGAGCACTGGTAGGGATTTACAGGAAATAACCGATATGGGGCCGATAATAAAATAAAACTACATTTCCTCCTCCAGATGTACTTAGATATAGTATTTATCTGTTTAGTTCTCTCTCTCTCTCTCTCTCTCTCTCTCTCTCCCAGAATGGTTTCACTCCTCTCCATATTGCTTGTAAGAAGAACAGGGTGAAGGTGATGGAACTGTTGGTCAAATATGGAGCCTCCATTCAGGCCATTACTGAGGTGAGACACTTTGTGGGGATGTCTCAGAATAGCATCTGTAAATACACTTGAGTTTCCTTTTAATGCTCATCTTCATGCCTCTCTCTCATTGTGTCTCTTTTTTCTAGTCTGGTCTGACTCCCTGTCATGTAGCTGCCTTTATGGGCCACCTCAACATAGTTTTACTTCTACTACAAAATGGAGCATCTCCTGACGTTCGTAACATTGTGAGTAATGACAAATAATTTGTTCAGCTCCCTGTAGTCAGTAGTCAGAAATACATATCTAGTATGAGGTAAACAGCATTTTTCCAACCAGGCAGTTTTCCTAATGCAACCAGCTAGCAGGTATTCTAAGGATTCTATTCTAAAGAAGTGTTTCATTCAGAACAGCATCTTGGTGCTCATGAATGTTCTGTATTTGCATATTAGCGTGGTGAGACAGCTCTCCACATGGCAGCACGAGCAGGTCAGATGGAAGTGGTTCGCTGTTTGCTGAGGAATGGCGCGTTGGTGGATGCCATGGCCAGGGTGAGTCAACTGTCGCATTATCAGAGTTAATCACTGTTTTCTTCCTGTTTATCATAAATAAGCATATTTTATCCACTGGATTGCATACACATACTCAGGGGTCATGTCGCCTGCCTCAGCTCTGGCTAGTGTCTCTTTTTTTCTAATTCCATTGCCTCTACCTGACACTCAGCTTCTGCTGTTTCTCTACCATATTACCTCTCCACTTAAATTTGTACATCTTATTCATCCCTCAACCACAGGAGGACCAGACTCCCCTCCACATTGCATCCCGTTTGGGTAAAACTAATATTGTCCAGTTGCTGCTGCAGCACATGGCTCATCCAGATGCTGCCACCACCAACGGCTACACTCCACTCCACATTTCAGCCAGGGAGGGCCAAATAGAGACTGCTGCCGTGCTGCTGGAGGCCGGAGCCTCACACTCATTGGCCACGAAGGTGAGCAGAGGATAGAACATGATGTACACAGACAGAGACATACCAAATCAAACAAACTATTTAATATTCTTATACAGGCTCAAAAATATCCAGTGAAACATTTACAGTTTGGACATGCAGGATTGAAACAAATCTTTCCCTTTCCTCTCTACAGAAAGGATTCACTCCATTACATGTAGCAGCCAAGCATGGAAGCCTTGATGTAGCAAAACTTCTCCTTCATCGCAAAGCTCTCACTGATGATGCTGGCAAGGTGAACAGAAAATCATGATTATTACACATATACATATATATATACATACACACACACACACACATTATTTGAATAGAACATATATAGTCAGATTCAAGATCAGAGGTTTTTTATTTCAGTGAGATACACAGTGTACTGAAGTGCACTTTTTGTACCTGACTAGAATTAATTTGTGTTTCTGAAATAGACTCATTATGGAATAATAAAGGTACACTGTTCCATAACAGAAATATCAATCAGTTCATCAGATGCTTCTTCTTACAGAATGGCCTAACTCCGCTACATGTGGCAGCTCATTATGACAACCGCGATGTAGCTCTGCTGCTGCTGGATAAAGGGGCATCTCCTCATGCGACTGCAAAGGTTAGACAAAGGATTTTAAAGAAGAAAAGAACTTCGAAAGCACTCCAACACTCTGGTTTATATTTGTTGCATTCTGCTGTAGCAATTATTTTGTGATCAAGCACTGCAGTTTACTTTTTAGGTTCACCCTTTTCCTCAGCTTACCATGAGATTTTCAATTATGATCTTGTTGGGGATTTTACATGATAGTAATGATGGCATACAGAGAGCTTAAGAGTAACATCCTTTGATTTCTAAGAGTTGATACCAAAACCTGAGATATTGTTGATGTTTAGATATCAGGGGCACCAGCAAAAAAACAACATAAAAATCTGCCATTTCAAATTTATAGGGTGAATTTTACCCACATAGAGTTGTTGTTATAGCACGTAACTGTTCCAATTCCTCCCTCTCCAGAATGGCTACACTCCTCTCCACATTGCAGCTAAAAAGAACCAGACGAACATTGCATTAGCGCTGCTGCAATATGAAGCAGAGACCAACATTCTGACCAAACAAGGAGTCAGCCCTCTGCACCTGGCAGCCCAGGAAGGACACGCTGAGATGGCCAACCTGCTGCTGGGCAAAGGATCTCACGTCAATGCAGTCACCAAGGTCACACACAAACGCAGACACATTCTGATACTTCTCTCTGATACTTTATCACAGTTCTCACATTTTCAATAATCTGCAAGGTTAAGGGCATAAGTATAAAATCGTATGTCTTTAATCTTGCAACTATTCAATATATGGAAAAGGGATTGAGTTATAGGGTAGTGTTTTTCTGTAGTGACCCACACAACACTAACTGTATATGTATGTGTTTAACCAAAGTACTTACACACAGAGACACACAACACAAAGCCACTAAGACAACTCTGTGCTTTGTATGTTGCAGAGTGGACTAACTCCTTTGCACCTCACAGCCCAAGAAGACAGGCTCAGTGCAGCAGAAGTACTGGCCAAACATGATGCCAACTTGGACCAGCAAACTAAGGTGCAATCACACAAACACACACACACACACACACACACACACACACACACACACACATGAATTAACACATAACACTCTAGTCTAGTCTAGTCTTAATTGTGTTAATTGCACAAGTAGAGACTTCATTCAAGTCAAGGAATGTTTTTAATTCTGTGGTGAAGTCATGGAATTATAAAAGCTTATTGTTGCTTATTGTGTCTGCATTCACTGCAGGAGGTTGTATTTACCAGCTGCTTTTTAAATATGAAGAATCTTCTAACCAGTACATCACAAAATGTAACACATACATACAAATTCAGCATAGCTGCCACCTGCTGGCTTTTGGGAAGAATGGATATGTCCACATCACACATCTACATCGTTCAGAGTGCTTTGTACCTATGATTGTGTTGCTAACACAGCTTCTTCACAATTAAGTTAAATAAATCAGGCAAATAACAGTTTTTTCTCTGGATCATCTCCCCATCCTCTCTACACTTCAGCTCGGATATACCCCTCTGATAGTGGCCTGTCACTATGGAAATGCAAAGATGGTGAACTTCCTGTTACAGCAGGGTGCCAGCGTCAACGCCAAAACCAAGGTAGAATTAAAATGTCAAACTTGAAGTGTAGAAACTGTAATCAGTTGAAACTGCAATAATAAGTACAAGACATAGTACAGTTAAAGCGTCTTTTATTTTATCTCATCTCTTTCCTTCGTTCTATAGAATGGTTACACACCCCTTCACCAGGCAGCACAACAAGGGAACACACATATTATCAATGTGTTGCTACAACATGGTGCCAAGCCTAATGCTACTACAGTGGTAAGGGGGAAAAAATGTGTTACTCTCTTCTCATTAATAAGAAAAATATTATTTAATATGTATAAGTATAAATATTGCCAGATGATCACTGTCTCTCTCTTTATGTTAGAATGGAAACACGGCTCTGTCTATTGCCAGACGTCTGGGTTACATCTCTGTAGTGGACACACTGAAAGTCGTCACTGAGGAAGTTATCACTACCTCAACGGTAAGCTTGTGGTACCAGTAAGTTTTTTTCCTAAATTTCGCAGAAAACCCTGTTAACTTTAGTCTTTTATGTTTTTCTTTTTCCATGACTGTGAATGGGGGTCACATCAGACGGTCACAGAGAAACACAAGCTCAATGTCCCTGAGACCATGACTGAGATCCTTGATGTGTCTGATGAAGAAGGTGAGTTACATTAAGCAGAGAAAGCAAAAACCTTCAGAGAGCTTGAAGTTACGGACTATATTTGCGTTCTTGTCACTAATCGGTGTGATCATATTGGTTGCATGCAGTAATGCATTTACCTTTTGCTAAAACAATGAATTTTGAGATTTTTGTAAGTATGTTTGAGTATGTGCAGTTAATATGTCTGGGTTTTTGTTGTTGTGCAGTTTATATACCTGATTTTACATAAGCAGAATTTGATCTAACACTTTGTTCATACGGTGTAATCAAAACTTTGTTGATTGTGTGTAAATGAAAATTGATGAATGTACTGATTTAGTAATGCTAACCAACAAAAATGTTTTTTCCAAAATGCCGTCAAGTCTTCAGAACCAGTGACCCGTTTCACAAAAGCAATTTGTGAGCACTGCTCACACTCAATCACATTTCACAAATTATTGTCACTCACAAATTGCAGACACATTTGGGAGTCCTACTTTAGGGCTCTCACATGCTCACACATGTGCTGGAAGTATGGTGTTTGTTCTGATGAGTGAAACATGTCAAAATGAGCAAGAAGAAAATGATCTCAAGTTTAAAATTGCAGCATGGAGGCGATGGAGAGACTGCAAGTTCTCTTGTGGTTCAATGAGCTGAGATGGACACATTTTCAAATACAGTCATAAAGAATACATAGCTTTCTGGCCAGGTGGAAATACAGCAATTTTAGTTACACACATGATTTATATATTTTCTATACAATATCTCAAATGGCACATCTTTGTTTCCCAGGGGAGGACACCATGACAGGTGATGGAGGAGAGTATCTGAGAGCAGAAGATCTTAGAGAGCTGGGAGACGACTCCCTGCCAGGACACTACGGAGACTTCAGTTATATAAGCCACAACCTAGACAGGTCACGAACAACACACACATTTAATAAAAAGTCTAATTTTACAGAATTAAATGACAGCACGAGTGAAGCCGGTGATGACACACCACTCATACCTGTATCTACTGCTGATGAGTGACCTGCCATGATGCACATGCAAATGTACAAACAGACAGATCATACAAAGACACTCCAAAAATCCAACTTGCTTTTCCAACAGGCCGCAGCACACTCCCATTCACCAGAGTTTCCATCAGAGAGAGGGAGTTCTCATTGAAGAAATGCTTACAAGCCACCAGGTGAGGACAACACATACAAAAACTGAATGGTTGTCATTGTGTTGGTTTAGCTATCTAAGATAACCTTACTTAAGGTATCCTTAGTTTAGAACATTTGAGAATATGCTGATGTTTCTTGGTCTGTAGGTATCGGCACTGTCTAGAGAGCAAGAAAAGGACTCGTTCCGTCTGAGCTGGGGTGCTGAGCATCTTGATAATGTGGTTCTGTCCTCCAGTCTGCTACACTCTGGGTACACACACACACACACACACACATACACACACACACACATTCACACTGTTTTACTCTTTCACAAATCTTTCACATGCTTTTGTTCACTATCAGGTGTGTATAAGTCACCTCTTAATCAATTTTAATTTTTCCTTACATTGTTTTTCACTCCTTCATGTCTGTTTTTCTACTCTATTCTTTTATCTTTGCTGCTATGTCTTTTTCTGTCTCTGGTCAGGTCTTTGTCACTTTTACTCATTTTTTATTCTCTTTTTCTCTTTTTGTTTATTCTCTTGTTGCCTCTTTGTGCACTCTCTTGTCCTGGCTGTGTTTGTGATTGTGTCTGTGTTGTTGTTGTTATTATTGTTGTATTCTGCTTCTAGCCGTTCCTCTCCGTGCCTAGACCATGACAACAGCAGGTGAAACTCTTTATTTTGGCTAGTTTCTCTTTCATCTCTCCTCTGTGCACTATTTTTTTCCTTTCCCATTCTAACTGTCTGCACGGTTCCATGATGCATGATTTTACATTTCCAGGGTTCAGGGTTTGTTAACTAAAGATGTTCCAACCTAGTTTTTTAAAAACCTTGTTATCCTGTGCATATGCAATAAAACAGCACTGTATGTTGAGATTAGGTTTTAGTTGAGGGTGTTTATTTTTGTGTATTGCTGTAAGTGCCTGGAGATATCTAGTATTTGATACCTATTTGCTCCTTGATACATAGGATCCACCAGAAAGAATCTGGTTCAATGCCCTCCTCTTTGCTTGCCTGGCTTGCAAATTAAATTCAGAGGGGAATGAAAACAGTGACAACAGGCTGGAATGAAATATTATCTGCTGATATATGCTTGTTGTTCTATCAGTGCTAAATGGTGTCTTATAAATAGCACCCTTTTACTGTAATGCCAGTTGCTTTGTCTGCATGGAGGCTCATGGTCAAGAGACTTATCATCTGTGCCAGAAATGTTGCATTTATTAACAACCAATCATAAAAAATTATTTGTTCAATTTCATGCCGGACCCTTTTCTTCAGCTTCCTGGTCAGCTTCATGGTAGATGCAAGGGGCGGGGCCATGCGTGGTTGCCGTCACAATGGCCTGCGAATCATCGTACCACCAAGAAAGTGTTCTGCACCCACACGAGTGACATGCAGGCTGGTGAAGAGACACCGTCTGGCCTCTATGCCTCCTATGGTGGAGGGTGAGGGGCTGGCTGGTCGTATCATAGAAGTGGGACCCACTGGAGCCCAATTCCTGGGGTAAGTGTGTGTGTGTGTGTGTGTGTGTGTGTGTGTGTGTGTGTGTGTGTGTGTGTGTGTGTTTGTGTGTGTGTACTATATGTGTGTTTGAGTTTGTGTGAATGCATGTGCTTGTGTGAGTGCTTTTACACTGTTGTCTGGTGTGTTCATATTTTCTTCTTCACTCCCCTTCTTTGCTGCGTATGGATCAGTAAGCTCCACCTTCCCACAGCTCCGCCCCCTCTAAATGAGGGTGAGAGCCTGGTCAGTCGCATCCTGCAGCTGGGTCCTCCAGGAACCAAGTTCCTCGGGTAGGACCATGGTTGGGGGACACCCTGCCATCCTGGAAGTGGTCACATACTCACCCATGTTTTTCCACCGTGTCCACCTGAGATCTTTTTGAGTTTTCCATGATATTATATTTTTGAGTAACTTTTTTTTAATTGTATTTTGTTACTTCCTTTGTTTCTTGGTACTGGCCTTGGTCTGAAACCCTTTGACCTGTTGCCTTATGTTGTTGAGTTATCCCTGTGCTTTCCTCACTCTATAGTACCAATACACATACTTGATTCTAGTTGGATTCTGCTCCTGATAAGGAATGGATGTTCTTTTTATGTTTAAACATATTTCAAATGATTTTTTCATGAATGTTTCTTTTACAAGGCATGAAATGCAACTGATGTTTTTAAACTGAACTTTGAATCTTGAGTTCTTTTTCTTTTTCTTGTTCCTTTTCTTTTTTCATAAGGTCATGCAAAAATCAACCCAAACATCATGTTATCTCTAATAAAGCCAGCTCTGCCAAACTGTTGCCACCAACATAATTTTAAATCCAATTTGTGTTTGACTTTACCTTGTCACCCCCTTTTAGGCCTGTGATTGTGGAGATCCCCCATTTTGCCGCTCTGCGGGGCACAGAGAGAGAGCTAGTGATCTTGAGGAGTGAGACAGGGGAGAGCTGGAGGGAACACCACTGTGACTTCACAGAAGAGGAACTGAACCAGATACTTAACGGCATGGATGAAAGTAAGGGATCTTAACTAGATTGTGATAATAAACAAGGGTTGTTGATTTCACATGACAACATTTCTGATGCATACTGGAAAGACAGTAGAGGGAGCAATGGATGAAGGAAAAACTGAAATAATCTTACACTTGAAACCTCATTCTCCAAACTTCACACAATTAACTGCTTATAGGGTATTTATACTGAATATGTCTGATCTTCACAGAACTTGATTCCCCTGAGGAGCTTGAAAAGAAAAGAATATGCCGCATCATCACTCGAGACTTCCCACAGTATTTTGCTGTTGTGTCACGAATAAAGCAGGACAGTCATTTGATTGGACCAGAGGGTGGGGTCCTTAGTAGTACTCTTGTGCCCCAGGTACAGGCTGTCTTCCCTGAAGGAGCCCTCACCAAGAAAATTAGAGTTGGGCTACAGGTACACTGCATTTCTTGGTCAGACACGAATCAATCGAATGTTCAAAGTGAAGACAACCAGTTAAGCTATGTTGATACATTTTGAACCTTGTCTTAGGCTCAGCCCATTGATGTCGAGTTGGTGAGAAAGATTCTTGGTAACAAAGCCACATTCAGCTCAATTGTCACATTGGAGCCGAGGAGGAGGAAATTCCACAAACCAATCACCATGACAATCCCCATTCCCAAGAGCTCGAATAGTGATGGGCCAAGCGCAGATTTCAGTGGGGAGACCCCCACCTTACGTTTGCTGTGCAGCATTACAGGTAACTATGGGGAATAATCATATGGTATGATGGTGTTAATTGGTAATTAAGTATAAAATAAATACCTCTGTAACGTAATGTCGTCTGATGGAATTTAACACATCTACGTGATTCTGTGTGTTTTGACTTTTTCCATTATTGCATTTCACTAAGCATGAAATGCATAAAATCTGTCTATCTGTCAGTCTTTCTGTCTATAAATACAAATGTTTTTGTGAACAACCATAAGAGGTTGGGTAACAAATCATGGGGTCTATGTTTCAGGTGGAACCACCCCTGCCCAATGGGAGGACATCACTGGCTCCACACCTCTCACTTTTGTTAACCAATGTGTTTCCTTCACCACAAATGTGTCAGCAAGGTAAATTCAAGTCAAGTGTCCATAACATAGTTTAACATTTTGATCTGATATAGTCCCTTCCTTTATTTATGTGATTTAACATTATACCATGAGTACCTAGCGTACTGTGCAAATACCTGGTGATATCTATCAACTGACTAAACGTCTGATGCCTATTTCTAGGTTCTGGCTGATAGACTGCAGACAGATCCAGGAGTCTGTTAGTTTTGCCTCTCAGCTGTACAGAGAGATCATCTGTGTTCCATACATGGCCAAGTTTGTCATTTTTGCTAAGACACTGGACCCCATTGAGGCCCGTCTGCGCTGTTTCTGCATGACAGACGACAAGATGGACAAGACCCTAGAACAGCAAGAGAACTTCACTGAAGTTGCCCGTAGCCGAGATGTTGAGGTGCAGTGTGAGGATGGGGAATAAATAAAAAGAGGGAAAAGTGTGAGATTGGGTTTATCTAAAGGGGCTGAGATGAGAAATGAGAGCAGCAATGCATAATTTTTCTGTAGCCACATTGCAGAGGTATAAAGAAGGATAGAAGCAGATTATGGAGTGAAATTGGTGAACTAGGTGAAGTGGGTATCTTAAGGGCTACTAGAAACAGATTAGTGCAGTAACAACCTGTCAACTGGTTGTTAATGTCCTTAAAAAGTCTGACAAAACTGTTAGGTAGACCTTAATGGTTTATGTGAATATGAAAATGGCTCTCATATCCACACACAGGTGCTGGAGGGAAAACCTATATTTGCTGACTGCTTTGGAAACCTGGTGCCTCTTACCAAGAGTGGACAGCACCATGTGTTCAGCTTCTTTGCTTTCAAAGAAAACAGACTGGCCCTCTTCATCAAAGTATGAATACACATTCGATAAAAATGTCTGATATGTCTACTTATTTACTCAGAAATCAGAAATCCAAAGATCATGTAAAATGCACTGAATTGTTGTTTAATTAATGGACAGATTAGAGACACAGCACAGGAGCCATGTGGTCGCTTGTCCTTCACCAAGGAACCTCGCACATACCGTAGTCTCACTCACAATGCTATCTGCAACCTTAACATCACTCTCCCAACATTCTCAAAGGTTAGTATAAGTATTAGTTAGTATAAGTTAGTATTTAAGTATATCTCAGTTTGTATTTGTATAATAATAGTACTTTTTTGTTGCAGTAACTGCATTGTTTGCTTACTCTATGTTTTATTCTTCTCTTCAGGAGTCTGATTCAGACCAAGATGCAGATGATGAGGTAAAGAAAGATCACTTGACACAGTACTACAACAAAGAAAGAATAATAATTAGGTTGTAGCTAACTCTGTCTTTATTTTCTTTTTTGCAGAGTGAGAAGAGTGACAAGAAATGTAAGCTTAACTCTTTTTTTTTGCAGTATTCGAGTCTTATGTTGAAGCATTACAAGTTTTCAGAAGTTTTTGATTTTCTGTTTTTCAGAAATAGATTCATGCATTTGAGACATTTTACAATCCATTTTTCAATAGTCGGTGTTCTACTGAGGGTACCAGTGTGTGTGTGTGTGTGTATATATATATATATATATATATATATATACAGTTAAATTATATATTGTATTTATATTTATTAATGTATTAATTTATAATTAATATCAATAATTGTATCTGTATTTATTTAGTACAACACAGACTAAATTGGAGTCATATCACTGGATCAAAATATGATTACTGGTCATAAAGGTTGTGTTAGTATTAGGTTAGAAACATAAACATTTGTATGTGCTAAGAGATGCACTGAACGATATATGTTACTTTTCATTTTATATTAACCCCGCTCTGTTATTTTGCTCTACTAACACTGTGTATAGTTACATGTTTGTTACCTTCAGCTATGCTATGGCTGATGTACTCTGCATTCCCCTCAATCCAAACCACACTGACTGCTGACTTTCTCCTACCCATAACATTTTAATTTTATGTAATTGCTATGAGCGTTCACTTTTTTTTTATTACTCATAAATTAAGTTTAAAATAATACTTTTTATTTAAGTCTACTTAAAATTGCTTTGATTTTCATTGTATTTGTATTAGAATGTCATTTTATTTCTAGATACTCTTATATCAGTTTTACCAGTGGCATTCTGAAAAATTATTTAACATCATGTTGTTTTTTCTTTGCTAAAGCGTGTAGAATTATTGCAGATTACTTCTATTATTATTATTACTTATTATTCAAGTACATATTTCTTTTTCATTCACCAACTTTCCTAAGTTGCTTTCATTCATTCATTGAGTTGCACTATAAATCAAATCTCTCACTACATTTTTATAAAATTGTAAATGTCTACATTATAGATATATAGAAAGACGAAATTGTAGTGTTGCAGTTGTAAAAAGGAACAATAAAATAATCAGCATAACATGTACTAATCTTAACCTGTTATACAATTTGACATCATGGAAAATATTAATGCTGATTTCAAAGTTAAGTGAAGGAATTTAGTACTTTATTACAAATACTAGTTAAAAAAAACACATTCCAGCATCCAATAATAATGACCTGATTACTTAATTACATTAATTACTTACCTCACACATCCTATTCCGAAAAACTCTCTATTATTATTTTCTAGTTTTAAAACTTTAATTTGTAAGCAGACATGAGTCTTCATGTCAGCAACAATCTTGAGAAGTTTTGTTTGTCTGTTATCCTTCCTTCTTGTCCCTTTGTTACATATTTAGGTTTCTTTGTTCCCATTTGTTCTTTTTGGATATTTTATGTTACATTTCTGAATATGTAGTCAAACTAATAAGATAAATAATTTTCTTGTCCATATTCTACCTGTTTGGTTACTCCTTCTGGCTTTGCTTGTGCTGTTGCTGCTCAACTCCCCTACAAACTCTTCTGGATCACTTTGTCATCTTCTTTTTGGTCTTCTTTTCAAGACTCCCTTATCTCCCTCATTCTTCTCCTTACTCTGTGAACTGAAGATGGATTTTTGATGGCAATGTCTTGATCACAGTTTTCTGATGTCTCTCTTCCCCACTTCATTTGTCCCTTATGATCTTTATCCTTTTTGGTTATGAACCTTCTTTACTGAAGATGATGAATCAGAATCAACTGAGACATTCTCCCTGAGAACTAACCAACCTCTTGACCCTGCAACACTTGCAAGCCCGGACCTGCTCTCAGATATGTCGGACATCAAAATGTCTGCTATTTTGACTGCAGAGCAAATGGAACATTTAATATATGAAGGGAGAGCTGGAGCTAGAGGGTCGGAACAAAAAGATCCTTTGGGCATTGTGGTACAGTTCAAAGACAGGCCGGAAATGGTTGGAAAGAATGAAAGAGATGGCATAAGCAATAGTAGACAGGAAGTACAATGGGATGATGCTACAAAAGAGAATTGGGGTTCAGTCTATGAGACTAAGACAGTTAAAATGAAGTATCCCCCTGTCAAAGAACCAGTCTTACAGGAGATTTGCATTGCGGGGAAGACTTCAAGTACATCTGCCACAGAGGTCAGAGACATGACAGGCATGGTCTCACACCTCAGCATGGATATGGACCAATTCCTGGAACAAAGACCTGTAGTGACATGTGGTTCTCAGGAAGACCTTCTCCAAGATAGATTTGAACAGGTTATTGTAAAGCGTGACGGTAAACGCCGTCCCCCCGATATCAAGAAACCTATTAGGAAGAAACTTAGAGATAGAGAGCGATCTGGATGTAGCAGCTCTGAGGGTGAGCTGGAAAGGATGAGCTCTGAGGAGTC
This sequence comes from Nannoperca obscura, assembly GCA_036024295.1. NCBI lineage: Eukaryota > Metazoa > Chordata > Actinopteri > Centrarchiformes > Percichthyidae > Nannoperca > Nannoperca obscura. The sequence goes on from JAVQJL010038549.1 coordinate 19,087, forward strand.
TTTAGATGGTGATGCTGTTCTTAAGGAGAGTGCCTTTGTACCCACTACAGTAATGGATCCTCCAACCTCTCCTTTAGTTGTTGAAACACCTATAGGATCTATAAGGGACAAAGTTAAAGCTTTACAGAACAAAGTTGAAGAGGAGGAGGTGCAGAAAAATACTCAGGAACTAATTCCTCAGACAAAAGCTTCTATGGCCACAAAGAAGACTGAGGCAGACATGCCAGAACTTCCCAGAGTTCCCAAGTCCCCTAAATCCCCCAGATCTCAGACAGAAAGATTAGAGGAGACTATGTCTGTTAAGGAGCTGATGAAAGCATTCCAGACCGGAAAGGATCCTTCAAAAAATAAAGCTGGGCTTTTTGAGCACAAAGCCGTGACTTCTTCTTCTACTTCAACATTGATATCTGATGAGATACAGAGAATGGAAAAAAGTCCTATGCAGGAGCTAAAATCACAAAGCCTCACAATTTTCCATCAACAGAGTGATGTCAAGACATGTGAAAAATCAGACTTAGAGGATCAACCAGTGAGCTTGTCAGAGAGGGAGACTATATCTGTGAAGGATCTGATGAAAACATTCCAGACTGGGCATGATCCCTCAAAAACTATGGCAGGGCTTTTTGAACACAAAGTTGTGGATTCTTGCATTTCAACATTGATATCTGAATCAGGAGGTCCTGAAGTCATACAGGTGACTGAACAAAGTCCTACACAGGAGCCCAAATCACAAACCCAAACTCAGAACCTCA
>JAVQJL010038555.1:0-10338 GCA_036024295.1 Nannoperca obscura
TACAGTGTCGCTGGAGGCCAGTGCAATGCCATCTAGAGAAACTATATCTTTAGATAGTTTGTTTCGGAGGTGTTCGGGGCCAAGTACAATAACTTCCGTTTTATCTGAGTTTAACATAACTCAGACATAACAGCATATGAAAAGTCTGACCCTGAAGGGCCGTCACATACGTAAACACGTAGGAGACAAAAGAAAAGAAAGTCAACTCCAACCCTCATGTCTATCTAACTATGTGTTCTCACCCAATGATACGTTGACACAAAACACAAATTATAAAAGTACATAGAGGACACATTATTAAATGTTAACATAGAATTATTATAGCAAAGCATATGTAATCATAAGAAATGTAATAATGAGAAATGTTGCCATCACGTTAGCGCCTCCTCAAACACGTTACTATACGTCAGAGCTATGGCGTTTATGGAGATACCATGTGGAACCTACCGGCTTGGACTGCTTGTGTTTGTTATACGTATGAAGGTTGTTGATAGTGAAGACAACATTAAATGGTAATTCTTTACATATTTTGGGGCAAACCTTACTGAACCCCTGATCAACGTAACACTGTGATTGTACGACAGTAGTCTCCCATGATTCCATAAATGCAAACTAGACTAATGTAACTCCAGTTATAATATACATGTACATGTAAATCCAGCTGTAGAGGTTTGAAAGATGTGGTTAGAAAACACAATCTACAATATGTTACTTTTTTAACAGTTTTATTGTGTGACCACCAGAGGTCAGCATGGTTGCTTTTCTCCTGTAAGACACGATCTTCTATGGAATTCCTCTTAAACTGTGTTATGCCAAGCTGTGAATTGCATAACATAGCTCGAATGACTGCTGTTGCTCTCAGCTCAGCTGCTCCCTGACTGTCGTTGTGTGTCCTTCAGAAAGAACGGCGTCTTTTGGAGAATCTTCGCCTGGACCTGGATGTCTGTAAAACACGTCTGAAGAAGGCTAAGTTGGCTGAGGCTAAGGCTGCGGTGAGTCAGTCCTGTGGTGCCTCCCTAACCCACAGTCCCATGCCACACTCATTTCCTTAATGCTTAAATCCTAAAGTATTTTGCTGGTTTTGGCATTAACAACAACTGTCTGTGTATTCATCACCGTTGCAGTGCGAGGGTGAAGTGAGTATTAACCTTTATTAAAGGCTTGTGGTATAATACACACATCAGGTTGTTTTTCCTGTCTCACTTCCTTTCAGTCGTCTGCCTCATTCAGATATTGATGGCGAGAAACTATGAATCATTGGTTTAAAAAAAAAAAAAAGAAAGCAAAACAATGGACTGAAAAACAACTTTGACTCTTTGCAAGGACAGGCTGAATCTTTTAGCATATTAAACAGGATGATGGAAAATGTATATCAGCCACTGACCAAATTCAGCAAAACATTGGGCTGTGACTGGTGAAATTCTTTTTTTCTACCAACCACTCCTGCAGGTAACCAGTGTATATTTTTTAATAAGAACAAATCACTAGGAGTCTTGACTCTGCAAAAAAACTAAACTGTATACATATTATAATTCTGTCTCTGCTGAGAGGATCTGTGGAGCGTCAGATGTTCACAGCAGTCCATTCTATTTGTTTGTGATGATTCATTTATTCATAAATGTCTATTAAACGTAGGCTTCATGCCAATATTTTCTACAAGCTGAAAAGCTGTGTGCAGTGTGAAAATCCTTCTTATGCGCAATAACTCCCAATAGGCTTTTCGCACCAGGAAAGCCCTGGGCTAGCTCCAATCCTTTTCACACTGGCACCTTTTGCCTCGTGTTTCGTTGATTTTCAGGGAATAACTCCACAAACTTGGGGCTAACCCTGCTCCGCAGCAGACTTAAAATCATTGGACACCCACCAGTACTCCATGCGTTGGGGCTTTAATATAAATGCTCTGGAGCAAGGTTAGCCCACATGGACTGCTGCCAGGACTGAGGGACAGTTTCCTTAGCCTGGGGCTAAGTGCAGTGTGTAAAGCCTATGACTGTGCCCGTCTTCTAGCCTGGCATGCATGGTTTACCTGAATATTTATAACATCCACCTGCTGCTGTGGTGAGTGGTGGCATCTTAAAATGTGTCCACTATAGTATGAAGGTGTCTGCTGAAAAAAAGAGGAAAAGAGAAAAGTGCTAATACAATACTCTGGAATCCTCTGCAGCAGGCATTAGACTAATGACAGACTGTGGAGGATTTCAGTATTTCAGTGGCCAACATGTTGCTAAGCACAGGATTATGTGGTTAAATACAGATCAACGCAGACTTAAAATCACTGCACATCCACAAGTACTCTGTGTGTTAGGGCTTTACTCTAAGAATCAATTGGCCAGTAGAATAATAGAAATTGTTGTTGTACAAGTGGGGAAGTGTTCTTTCTAATAGTCTTGTTTGAAAATGGATACAAATCCATTAGGACTTTTGAGTCAAGGCAAAGAGCACTCTTTACCCTCCAAAATCCAGGGATCCTACTTTGTCCCACATCCAGACAAACTACAGTGATTTCTTCTATTGTTGTAATTGTCTTAGAACAACCAGTTTTACTCACTCTTGGGCCTTTGATGACTTCAAAGTGAGAATATGATGTGGGTTTTGGTGGCACAAAGATTTCGTACTGAAATCTGACTTTCGTCTGACATCTTTGTGAATTGTTGTGAACGTCATATGCCTTAATAGAAGGTTCTAATTGGTAGTGGTCCTTCCCCATTTGACTTGATTTGTTTGTTTTTGTTTCTGTTTCACTGTTGAACAGAATAAAAAAACTTTTGTCTTCAGTGTGATGACAAAGTCACACCTGTGCAACTTGTATGCATGTTAGCATGCGCATGTTGACATCTTGTAATTTGAAGGAAAAGTGGATTAGACAGATTAGTCACTAGTTTTAGTGGCACTTTGTGTTGTGTTGCATCACCTCTCTGCACCTGTGTTTTATCAGTTCAGACACATCAAATGTAAAAGTGTGCTGGCATGTATTAACTCCTTACCACCTCTCCGTTCTTTGCATTTGGGACCTAACTGCCCTTTGAAACTAAGAATGGATTGGAAAAAAGTTTTTCAACATTTTTAGATTAAAGAGGCAAAGAAAATGAAACTTGAGGTCAAGTTTTTCCGACTTTTTGTCTGTACGTTAGAGGTGGATCACATGATTGACATTGATATGATCTGAAAAAATGTCATACATATCATTTTGATGTGTTACTGAATGTATTCTGTATTGGAAAAACTGAGTTATGAGTCACTTATTCCAATGTACAGTAACCTGCTTAAAGGTTAAAGTGTAACGCATCAAGATCATCATCTTTCATTTCTGCTGTGCTTTCTGATTGTTTTGTCTGCGTTTCTTGATGCATAGTGTGTGCTGAAGTGTGGTTGCCACATATACATTGAACGCACAATGGCATAAATGTTAAATAACCTCATTGTTTCTGTAGATGGCTCCAGATTTTCAGGAGACCAGGCCTCGCAACTACGTGCTTTCTGCCAGTGCCTCTGCGGTAAGAAGACAATTCTGCTTGACTAGACAAAACTGGACGATCATCCGTAAAAGAAAAAAGTAACTTTCAGGTTCCATATATGCAAGTTTAACTTCCTGTACTGAGGTCATTGGCTATGAAAGGCCACTAGGAGTGGTTGTGAAAATCACTTCACTTTTTATTATGGTTATTATTATGGTCTGTCTAATGGTAATCATAAACTCAGAGTTCCATACCAGATCTCTTTGTCATATCTGATATTATGATAGCCAGCATATAACATCCCAGAATGATGTTACTCATTAACTCCTCTGAGTCTTAGTACTCTTCATTGCTTGAGCGCATCTTTCAGCGCTGAAGCGTAATCAGATTGATTACATTTGCTGTTAACCACACCTCCTTTAAACTATGTTTTTATCAGTGGAAGAGTAACCAGGGGCCGCCCCGGTAGCTAGCCTGGTAGAGCGTGTAACATAAAGGCAAAGTCCTTAACATAGAGGCTTGGGTCTGCTGGACTTTCCCTGTCATTACTTGTGGGCCGTCTTTTCAAACATTTCAATAATCCACTTTGACAGGGGTAAAAATTTTAGCACTAACACCAACGTTCATGCTCCTTCTGTTTATCTCTTTTCCGACGCTCATATTCTTTCTCTGTCATCTGGATCACAACTAGCCAACATACTCTGCATACCAAACCTATTTTAGCCTCTTTAGTAACATCCAGCTCTAAATATTGTGATCATGTGCAAGATAACAGCAGGTCAAGCCATTACATTTGTAATACTCTACAGGGCTTTGGGTATGGGGGAGGTGCAAAGTTCCAAAAAATCACAAAAATGACTCTCTAATGGTCCAAATCAAATGACAAAACCACATTTGTGCTGACATTAGTCAGCACAAATTCTACTTCTGGGATAATGTCATCCTAACTTGTATTTCTCTGTTCTTCTTTTGTTGCATGCTTTGGCCCCGCAGCTCTGGAGTGAGGAAGTGGATAAAGTAAGTACAGCAGTGTTGTGTTTCTGAGCTTTGCCTTCCTGTCTGGTGTCCGGATGGTGTCAGGATTAAGGCCTCAGTATGCTTCATACTTTAAGCATATTGATGACCATGTCTTGGCATACCAGGGTTAGGGTTAGTCTCCTGTCTCATAATAGCAAACTTGTTGGCCACACACCAAGTTGATTCCCGACACAGTGAACTACAGTTGGGTCAACACACTCTCCCTCTCACAAAGGGGGTTTCAGACTTGGTTAGACAGAGACTTTCTGACCTATATTAAAGTTTAATCCCCAGTTGTTGTTTTTTTACATTATCAGCCTCATTTTGTTTATTACCAGCCATTATCTCTAAGCATGTCTCCAGATTCAAGCAGACCACTAATCTCTAACAACCCCTCCTGTTGTTTCAGGCTGAACACGAACTCCGAGTGGCACAGACAGAGTTTGACCGCCAAGCTGAGGTTACTCGGCTACTTTTGGAGGGAATCAGTAGTACACATGTATGTCATCCACGCCGCCGTCACCGCTTCTTTCACTGTCTCTCACAAAAGTTCCATTTGTGGCGGCTGTATTTATTCACTTATATATTTTCTTTTTGTCACCTGTGGGTCATTAAAAAAAATCACATCCTCTTAAAAGTGCTGAAATTGTATTCTACGTTTTGCATTGATTTATATTGCAATTAGGCTTTATTTTCAAAAGTATTATTTACATTTTTTGTACTAAATGATAGTTAGTTTAAGCTAAAGTTAAAGTTTTGAACTTTTGTCTCCTTCGTCTGGCAGTGAGAGTAATTACACCAACACTGTCGATGTGCTCATGACGTATGCCAACAGGAGAGCTCGCTCAAATGTCCACACTTCCAAGACAATAATCCATTATTTAGGTAGAGTAAATGTAGTGGCTACGTAGCCTACTCCAAATATCCCTGTCTGCCCTCAGTCCCTGCTCTTCTTTGAGCCTCTCCAACGAGGAAAAGCTGCACCAGTGGTTGTCCATGTTTGTTCTTGCGGTCAATCGCTTCTTCCTTTTTTCTGTAATCCTTCCTCTGAACACAGTTTCTCTTTCATTTGGAGCATCAGAAACCTTTCTTGGACGTAGACACGTCTTAAGTTGCTGTCAGTTGGATGAAGTTACTTCTTTTATACTTTTGTAGCATAGAATGTGGAGTGTTTTTCACATTCTGGTATTCTGGTAACTCCACTCTCTCCTAGCAAATAAAAAAAATGCATCAAGCAAGGGAAGTAGTGTGTGGGCCTGGAGACTGACTGACTGACACTGAGTAGTCTTTTTTTATATATATTTTATGATGTAGACAGGTCCCAACCGGTTGACTCTATGACAACATTGGCCTGGCAGGTTCAGGGCTGATTTATTAAATGGATTTTTGTATATATAAGAGTTGGTCTTGACCTGAGAGAACTTTGTTATGATATGGCGAATAAAATTGAATTTAATTGAAGCCAAGTTGAGACATTTTCAACCCGTGAAATGCAGAATTTGATACATTTAGTAAGAAATGTCAATATTAACACCAGCATTGATGTTTCATCACAGTACAGTCATATCATTTAGTTTACAGCTCAAAAACACCTTTAAGTGTGCCGAAGCTCTTTTAAGTAAAGGACCTGAGTATTTCTTTGTGAAGATGTTTCTTTAAGAGGGACTGTTGCTGCTTCTTATCTGCAGGTGAACCACTTACGCTGCCTGCATGAGTTTGTTGAGGCCCAAGCTGCTTACTACAAGCGGTGTCATCTCCACATGCAAGAACTGCAGAAGGAGCTGGGAAGGTGAGCACCAGATGGGAGATATCATGCGGGTAAATGGTGTGATTCACACGCGTTCCACCGGGCTTTACACAGGTAGCCTTTTTTATCTTCATACAGTGCACAGTGAAAATAAATAAGCAGTCAATTTATACTGCCAACCCTGTCAGTTAAAGATGCTTGTGATTACCCAATAATTAATTAATTACCATCAAAAGTAGTAGTTGTAGGCTCTTTTGTTGATGCGAGAGATGTTTTTACGCGTTTAAGCCCATTCAATTTATGTCCTCCAGAAAAGCTTCAAAGTTGCACAGCGATTATAATTAAAAATTCCAATCATTTACTTCACTTTATTTATAATGCAAGTGTCTAATTACCTTTGCTTGTTCCCCTCAAAAATAGCCGAATTTCAATTGCTTAAAAAAAAAAAGCATTTTGTAATGTATTAGCTTTTAGTGATCAGTCTATTCATGATCATCAATAGCAACTCTAGTTTCAGTTCATGTCCATGTTGATCTAAATCCTAACATTACATATATATATTGAATAAATATGCATTGATTTTGACTTTGTTTAATTCCATAGACATTTAAGAGATGGTTTTTGATCAATGTATTGTTAGGAATTCAATATGTTTTTGGTTTTGTCAAATCATTACAAATCCTTTTCACTGTCCCATGCCCTCAGTTCTGATGGTGATGTGTGAGTATGGCTCGTCTTCTTGTGTGCCGATGTGATTGATCTTTCTGTGTTTGTTCCGACCCACACATTTGTCTGCTTAATGCTTCACTTTAAAAAAAGAAGTTTGGTCCTGTGTGTTTTTCTTCTTCTGCCACTCTGCAACATGATTTCCTGAAGAACCGTCTTTGCACTTGTTGAGCCGTTGTTTTCATACTTAGCTGTGATTTGACTGCGCTGCTTCAGAGCAATGAGAGCAGCAATGTGATTGCCTGACAGTGTATTTATTAATCACCATACCCTCTGATCTGTGTTCTACCTCAACCAGCCCTTTTGCACTTTGCACCACTGCACAACCATGAATAGGGTTGGATATCGTTTGGATTTTAACCATTCTGATTCTGGTTAATGATTCTCGATTCCGATTCTTTTAGGGACGGGGTCAGAACTGGTCACGCTTATTTCACAGGGGAAAATAGTTTATTTTAAAAACCTAAACACAAGTAATTTTCAGTCATTCAGTCAGGCATGGCAGAGATACATCTTTTTGTGGACCGACCATGGTGGCAGCTAAAAATCTACCGCATAGACAATAGAATCAGGGAGGACAACACATGTATAATCAAAAACAAAACAAAACATATCACCATGTGACCAGGGCTTTCTACAAGCATATGGAAAATGTATTCTTTATTCCATCATATACAGATACTTGATCATATATATTACTGCAGGATGTTCCATTACATCAGATTATATTTTTAAAATATGATTTGGGGCAACTAACATTAGTTTACATAACTGGTCATTGACAACATAAAGCTAAATGACACCGGCCTGTTTCTTTGACAGCTTGTTTTTGGTGTGTGTTTGCAGTGCATCTTAGAGATGGCTCTGCTGTAAAAAGCAAATTGTAAATATTAAATATAAAGTATTAATTAAGCCCATAAACGTCTGTGGGGGCAGAACCGACACATTTCCCTATCATCATGCTCGCAGTGTTTTGAAGTGGAGGCTAGTTGTGTAAAATGTAATGCATGGAGAATCACAACTAATTAATTAAATTAATAATTAACTAGTTAATTAAAACTATTTTATTAGTATCAAAAATTACTATAATAAAGTAGCCGACCGGACTGATTAGTCGGAAGTTTGAGCGGCAGTCGGTGCTTATGGAAAGCTGACTTTTCTCGCTCTACGGCCAACTAGATGAACGGGATCCGTTCAGTTTATTATACTCATACAATAACGTTTGCTTTGCAGGACAGGGATATAACTTGGTGGCCACAGGGGCCATCGGGCCACACTTAATGTCAAACCCTGCCTATGCGCAGTGTCTTGCAAATGGTATTTGTTTAAGAACCGAAAAGCAGAATCAAAATGAACATTTCTTAACGATTCCTTTAGGAATCAGAATTTTGGAAATGTTCTAACTTGGAACCGGTTCTCGATGTCCGACTCTAACCATGATCCAAAATAGACCCGCTGAGCTACCAGTTCCATTTCAACTCTGGATATCTGGACAGACTTTAAAGTTTATTGTATATGACACGTGAATAACACGAATAAGAGCTTTTATAAAGAGCTTAGTCCTTGGAACCAGAATAGATAATAGAAACAATAATATTATAATAATAATTCTATTATAATAATAAAATAGAATAGATCTTTATTGTCAAAACTGTGTAGCCACTCTACAGCCGTGTGCAACATACAAGTTCAATAAGTAGCAAAAAATAATAATAATAAAAAGCAAATCAAATAAAAACAATAAAAGGTACTGGTAAAACTCATGATATGCTCGCTTTCTAGTCGTGTGCTGATACTGTTTTCACTCTTTTCTGTGTTACTGTCATATGCACGTTCTGACCATCACGTTGGCCTGCTCTCCCCTCAGGCTTCCCAATGCCTTCGCGCTGAACTCCTCTCACTGCGTGGCTGCGGCTGGCTCTGCGTCAGAAGGCATCAGCAGCCCTGTGGAGGCAGACACGCTAAAGATTGAGGAAGTTCAGGCACCAGCTACAGGAACTCGCAAGGCCAAAGTGCTTTATGATTACGATGCTGCTGACTCCAGTGAGCTCTCTCTTTTAGCTGATGAGGTGAGCTTATACACAGGGATATGGGAAGGTATTCGTCATCAAATGGGATTATGACAAGAATAACAATAATATTAGTCCAGAGTCTAGATACTCGCCAATAGTCTGTAAAGCCCCTTTCATGCAGCCTATTTCTGAAATGTTCAGGAACATTTCCTGCATGGGGTCATGTGTGAGCAGGGATTGTCTCAAGACCTGGGAACGTGTCAGGGTTAGTGATGGGATTAATAGTTCATTTTAGTGACTTAGTTCAGTAACTCCCGTTCAGTAAAAAGAACTACTCTTTTTTTCAACTCATTTGTTCATTTATTAATTATTAATATTCCAAATGTTATTTTCAGCCACACCACACCTCATATAACTACATATCCATGGTGAACTACAACATGCTTGTTTCCTATGCTAAATCTAGCATAATCTAATCAGTCCAGGCTACTCATTTACGTTTCTGTCTGTGCGCCCAGTCAGCTGTCATGTAAACAATGAACTGCTCATACTACTCATTTCTGTCTAATCCTGAGCCCGTGTAGCTGTCACGTGTGAAATGAACTGCTCCTTAGAGAGGAATAGTTCACCGCTCTTGGTCTTCAAGTTGTTCACTGACTACATAGGCGCAGGATTGGACGGAAGTGTTTTCTGTCTGTTTTCAGAAATCCTGAGCCTGTGGAGCTGTCACGTGGGATAAACAAAACTCATACATTGTGGCGCAATGCGCTTTTGCAGCCAAATGAACGACTTACTCAGTCTCTGAGAGGAGTAGTTCATATTAGTTCATAGAAAAGGAGTAGTTCATTGAACTACTAACTCATGAACTACACATCACTAATAACTGACCTGGTAGCAACAAGGCTGTAGTGGAGTGTAAATGCATGTAAACACTGTTTATCTAAACTGCCATGAAATTTAGTAGAGTCATATTCCCCAGAAGATGAATTGTAATCATCAGGGGTTTTTTATTTGCACAATACCTTGGTTAATGTCCAAATACCTGCAAAACATTCCCATCAGCCTCCGCTGTACCTTGTGATTAGTCCTAATTAGCAAATAATGCGAACACACTAAGCTTAATTGGTGAATTCTGATTCCAAACATGGTAAGCATTACGCTTGCTAAACATCTGCATGTTAGCTTTGGCATTGCAAGCATGTTAGCATGCTGACATTAGCATTCAACTCAAAGCACCTCAGTGAAAATGACATTGTAAAATGAAATGATACAATACATTTTCTTGATAATGTTAATGTGATAATGTCAATAAAATGTACATAAATGCAGTTTACCCGCCACTCAAATTCTGAAATCTCAAAATAAGATTTTATTCGATTTT
>JAVQJL010038562.1:0-17296 GCA_036024295.1 Nannoperca obscura
GTTAACACCAAACAAAAAACCCATAAGTACAAAGTTAAATAACAAAAAGATTCAAAAGAGCAAGTAAGACGAGCGGAGCAACCGTATCGGGCAGCACGCACTTACAAGCGCATGCGCACGGCTCTGGTTGTGCTGTTGCTCTACGTAATGGCAGCTGTTCATTCATTGACCATGAGTTGTGAGTGTCCTCAACATGAGGTGCATACAGATGCCAGTTTTTGTCTGGGTTTGGGCTTAGACAACCATAAGTACTGATGCCAAAAGGTCTCTCTAGTGTTCTGTTGGACTCAATAGCTCTAGAAGACCCCCATGTTCTAATGCTGGGGGACAAGGGGTGCCCATCAAACCACCAGAGATGGAAGTAGTGTTAGTCCTTCAAGACTTTATGTGGGCCATGAACAATCTTTCTTCTCTCAAGGTCCCAGACAATCAAAAGGACATTGCAAACATCACGTCCAGGTGCAGACTGCCACCAGACAACTGAATCCCCACAAACAAATCTGGACACCACTCAAATGGGCAGATGTGGACCTATTGCCATTGATGGTTCTCCACCCAAACAACAATCTACCCCTGGGGGTGGATGTGTTTACACATGCACAATCAGACAGGATAAGCTGATATTATTGATCTGAAAGCATCAACCTATACAATTAGGTATAACAAGCTATAACATTAAAATCAATAATAATCAAATAATATGCAATATAACATTAACAGAGGTCCTTCTTCTGCATAATCAGTACTTTTACTTTGACACTTTTAGTATAATTTGTTGTATTTCTACCTAATTAAGAATACCTGAATGAATGATTTTTGTAAACATAAATATAAACAATGTATGTTTATATTGTGTTATTGCTGCTTTGATTTAAGAATAGGCTGTGAATACTTTTCCCACCACTGGCCAAAAACTGTAGATACAATATTTAGTTTGGATATGGACTGTGAATATTTCAATTTTCATGAAGAACAATGACGGAAACCTTCTATCCGAAGATAGGCTACCTGTTATGGATTGTGGAACATAATATAACCTAGAAAGGGCAGGACTTCTCTAAACATATCTTAATTCAGGAATTCTGAAGTCACCTGGAACTGATTCAATCTAGCCAGGGTGTAAATGGTATAAACAACAGATAGAATAGATACCAGTGTGACCCACAATAATAGGAACAAATCATGTAATGTAATGACATTTACTTTCCTCTATGATTATCGGAGCTCCACTCTGTTCCCAACCCGGCCACCGCGCATGCCCCAAGGCAGCAGAAGGGGGAGGGGCTAGGAGGTGGGCCGACCAACTGTAGGGAAGTGTGTGAGTGTGTGTGTGTGCGCGTCTCAACGTTGGACAAAATGTGTCTCCTCTTAGCAAAGACACACTGACGTGAGACGTGTTAACGGTTTTTTGGTATTGAAAGTTTTGCTTTTGTCGCCTCAAGACTGTTTCGATGTTATATTCTGTATATTATTACATTCCGCTTGTAAAACGCAATATTTATTGGCAAAAAGCTGCCGACTTCGTTTCTTCTGAAGAGTGTCCGCTTCCCCTCCCCTCGATGAAGCGCTGCGATGCCCTCTGATTTTATATCCCTCCTTAGCTCGGATCTCGACCTCAATTCCCCCAAATCTCTATACTCAAAAGGTAAGATTTTGCTAAATGAAAATGAATATGACGGCACTAACCCGTTTTGTCTCGGTTTAATAAGCAATATGAATGTCTTAATAGGTCATGTTAAGCTGCTAGCTAGCAGTAGTTAGCTTCTTTTCTGCTGTTAGCCAGCTTAGCTAGCTTAGTTAGTTAGCAGCATTTGGCTTGTGCATTGGCGAGTACCTGGTTGGTTAGCTGTCCATGTCACATGCGTGGAAGAGCATGATACGCTAGGTTGCTCGTCTAATTATAACAGGGATACGTGAGATCATATCGATGTGATTAGATTTTCCATTATTTAGTGGTCTGATGACTAACATTATTTTGGGTACATAATATTAGCTAGCCAGATATACGTGAGGTCGCTTTCCAGCCACCACATTGTTCAGGGGTTTAACGTACTTAAGGCTTCTGCAGAGGCGTGGGTGTGCATGCATGTTTATAACGAGAGTGAAGGACAACATGTAGCACATGCGTGTTGTTTTGTTTATCCTCCTTGTTTAGTTTTGTTGACTGATCGTCCTTCTGTTGTTTGGGTTTATGTGTGGAATTCAGTGAGAGTTGTCCTCACATTTTCTGGTATCCCTGTCAGGATATGGGGTGCTGCCACAAGTGGAAACATTTATCCTATCTGTAATAGGCTTTGAGCACGTGTCTGCCGACTGTTATGTTATTATTAGGAGGGTGTTACTGCCTCATCTAGGAACTTGACCCTTGTGTTGTGGTCAGCTGGGTTAGTGCATTTGTGCAGGCTTTCACCTTGTCTGTAGGTTAATTTCCTCCCTGGTAACAAGTGTATCAACCTCGTGTAAAGAAATTGTATATGAATCTGCTAAACCTTGTGTGTTGTGTTGCTCTTAAAGTGGTAACCTGAGATGCATGGATTTGCATTTTTCACTTTGATAGGACACTGGTGGACCGCAGGGCTTCCTCTGTTATTTTACAACCAGGTTTTAGATAAGGTCCCCATTTTGGTCAGCATTTACAATCTATCTGCTGTTGGGCCTGCTGGTTCCACACCTGTGTGGCTGCTATGTATAGTGTGCTCACTAGCTAGCAGAAAGCATTGCTCTGTGACCCTGAAATGCTCACTCGAGCCTGCCATACGGTCACACTGTATCACATGGTGACTGTGTATTTATATCCCAGTAATTGGTTGTGTGCTTATCAAATATCTAGTGGGAGACCTCATGTATATCTGACTGTAAAGCCTCTTTCACACAAAGTTCCCTGTAAATTACTGGGCTAACCTTTTTAAGGCACCGCTATTGAATTTCACTGTGCACACTTGCAGCTACATTCAGGAAAATTTCTGTGTTGCGCCTTTTCACACATGCCATGGCAATGCCGTAATAGATGGGGCAATGGACAGTCCAGCAGATGGCGGTAATGCAACACTTAAGGATGCTAAGCACCGTAAAACTCTGCAGAAGAAGAAGTTGGACCAGGCTGGATGTACACTTAAGCGGCAGTCTCAATTTTTTTTGGAACATGGCGGTTGAGGAGCTGTTTATGTCTAGTGGCAGTGTTCTTGTTATGTATTTAATATTCAGTTATAAAATCAAGCATGAAGGCATTGGCAAGGCAACTTTAAACAAGTCACTAATTCAAATACGTCATCAGCAGAGACTCGTGATTGGTTCACTTGCTCCACGTTAAGTGTCTTTCGTCAGATGGATGTAACCCTTTAGGTATTTGTCCCTGCGATGTTACTGCTTTCATTCACAACACGGCCATACAGACACTTTACCTGAAATGTTACTAGGTCTTGAGGTGGGATATTGGCGGTACAGTTTTCTGTGAACATTGATCCCTGCCTTCATTTGCACATGACCCCGTACAGGAAATGTTCATGAACATTTCAGGGTTAGAAATGGGTTAGAGATGGGTGAGGGTTAGACTGAATGTCTGAAAAGGGCTTAAGAAGCACCTCTAGGATTTGTATAGTCTTCCAACTCTGTAACTGAAACAGATGACAGTGAATTGGTGTTAACTACGTGCCAGGGGTTGTGAATACAAGGCAGTCAAACAAAATATATTTAAAAAATGAATTTTCAGACCACTTCATTGGTTACAGAAAAGCCACCCATAACATATCTTTTTTATGGTATGATGCTGCTTAAAATATATATTGAAATACCAGGAAATTATAAACACTGTATGACTGCAGGACAAACAATGTGCTGCTTTGACACTTGCTGAAGGGTTATCTATTTGGCATCATCAATTTTATTCCCCTTAAAACTTCAATTGGAAATTTAATGTGATTTTGCATGTTAGTTTTGTTGCAGAAAAATTTTATCTTTGCATGACAAAACTGTTTTTTTAATCTTATCCTGCTTCCTTTTTCAAGTGTTTTTGTTTTAGATGGATAGAAAATCCCAAAAGACAGTTAGGTTTCAGTGAACTGGAAAACAAACTTGCATGGACTTATCGCTGTGAGAAACGTGAGCTGTTGTATCAGTATGGGCGATAAGACACTGACGTACAGGATTTGCATTGTAGCTCTGTATGGATTATCCAGAAAAGGTGGATTTTGTTTGGGAAGATGTTGCTGTGATTTGATGTTGTTTTTCAAATTTGTGAGCATCACAAACAAAACTCCATTCACCTCCATTGTATTGGGGTGGCAACAGTAATCTAAGAGAGGGAGAGGTGTATTCATATTGGTGCATGCATCCATTAGGCTTCGTTTACTGCCACTCATCTGCGATATATGAGAAGAAATGAAAGTGCCCCTGGAAATAATCCTTTAAACGCAGTCAACATTTATTGACAAATCCATGTCCATTTGTTTATTCACTGCACCCCTGTAAGCTAGAACAGTGGTTCACCTAGCCTGCATTTTGTTATGTTTTCATTTATGTATCTTATCTTCATTTTATTTTATTTAGCAATTTTATTATTTAATTTTACAATTTGATTATGTCTCCCTAATGTTTTTTTTTGCCTATGTAAAGCACTTTAAATTGCCTCTGTGTCTGAAATGTGCTATATAAATAAAGCTGCCTTGCCTTGCCTTACCACAAAGCTTGTGTTTTAAAAAGGTCACAATGACAATGGCATGTATTACTGTATCTTTGAAATGTAAACTAGATGTTCATGGTAGTAATTGGGTTATAGCTTCTATCTAAGTTGAAACCAATGATCTCGTTTATTCATCTGTTCTACATAAGCAGGCATATGGAGAATCAAATAGGGTATCCAGCCATTCCTTGCCAGTATAATTCAGTTTCAAGGTAAACAGAGATGGTGTAAAAAGCCAAAAATAGCATTCTTTGTGGTTTGAGTGCAGTGAGTAGCTCCTTTGTCTGTACTTTGGCTCGAGCATATCGTGTGCAATTAAAGCAGCCATTATTGGGCACTGAGATACATTCTTGGCCTGCATATTTTTTCATTTGCAACAAAAACATAGCCCTCATGAATTGTCTATTCATCTGTCATCCCCTGCCTTAGCCCCAAGCCAGCTGCTTAGAATAAAAGTGGACTGGTGGCCTTGCCAATTGGCAAAACCTTTAAGGCATGTGTAATGCGAGTGGTGCATAACTATGAGATGAGGTAACTTAATTGTTCTAAGTGTAGGTTAAAGTCAGACTGCCCCCTGGCTGGCTAGTGTGTTGCAGCCTAACTTTTTGGGCATACTCTGGCAAGCTTGTAGAGCTGTGCACATAAACTAGTACAGATGTGTTCTGACTCCTATAAAAGCAAACAGAAACCACTTGGGAAGTTTAAACTTCTTTTTCTTTTCAGATGAGGTTGATCTTACTCAAGACTGGCCTTATTTTCTTTTGTTTGAGTAAGATGTATACATGTTTCACACGAGCCATTTCTGTGGTAACCAGAAATGATATGATGTGTTTGATCTGTCAGGTATTGCAAGAATGTGTGGTGGCCTAGAAAAAACACCTCATTCTGTCCACAAAATAAGAGACGGAAAATGAAGGGACTTAAAATATTTTCTTGTTAATGAGTAGAGCTTCAACACCTTATGAGTCCCCAGACAGAATGTGGCGTTGAATGGAATATCAAAAAGTACCGTAGATTACTCTGATTCCTCGTGTGTACCATGTGACTTTTTTGTGTGGCCTTTAAGGGAAATTTGTTTGTACTCATGATCAGTATCAGTTACAAAGCTGTGTTGATTAATTTCCCACCACCCTGAGCCACGCTGCAGGTTGTACGTCATACCGTGTTTTGCATAGTGTTCACTCCCTGTTCTGTCTGGCGCACGACAACATTCAAAATACTGAATGAAATCCAGACTATGCATTTACACACCCAAACAACGTGATTATAATAACACTGGTTATCTGCCAGCCCGGGTCAGATGATGTCCTGCTCGGTGAACAGGCATTTTGGTTATTTTTATTATGTAATGTAATTTAGTTTTTTGGCAGGAATATGTGTTATAGCCCACTGCTGCGAATGTAGATGTGCGATTGTGAGTGAGGACAAAATTGGTTCATATGTGAATGCTCTCCTTGGTTGCATATGAATGGGTTCCAGGCGGGTTGAATACACATTCAGTAGACTTGCATCATACACACATCTCCTGTGTGAAAGGGCTGAGGGCATGCCGGGTTGCCAGTCAATCTGTAACACATCCATGCACAAAGACACTCTCTCATCACACCATGAACAAAGCACAGCAGACACAGAAGGAGGGTTATCATGAGGATCATGCACACTCTGCTATTTGCTTCAAGGCCACATTCAAGTTTATTATATGGGCTACTGTCCAGGACACATAGGCTTACAGAGAGATTCTCTTTGGCATTCTACTTTAAAAGTTGGGTAAATACACTGTTAAGGTTTGTCTTGTTTAAAGGGACGGTTTACTCAAAATGTTGTGGTTATTGACAAAAGTCTACAAATGTCTATAAGAGACACTTTTTACTTTTCAACCTGCACAGGACACTGTTCACAACAAGATCTGTGAAGTCCAACTTTCTGTATTTAGAAAGAAACATTGCTGATGTGTTTTTCAGATGTAATTAAAACTAAAGCTTAATGTCGTTCAGCTCTGCTGTAATGGGGTTTGCTGCAGATTATATATCCAGTCCCCTTTGATGGACAGACAAGGTTTATTGTATTTTTGAGGGAACTATCCCTTTCAGACAGATTAGTTCTGGACAAGAAATAGAGCATGGAGTTCAGCCTCCATCTCAATTCTTTACGTTTTGCCTGTCTTTATGAACCAGAGCACTGTGTCGTTCTTTGTGTGAACTGTAGCAACTTTGTTTTGTCACTCCCTCGACAGCATCGCTGACGTCACAGAAGTGCGAGATCATGTGTCTTGTCAGTTTCACCATTCTGCTGACGCGAAGTCATAGCTGAGTGTCGGGTGACTACTACACATGCTGGGTGCCGCCAATGCACAGCTGAAATATCCATGTCAGGGTGTTAATGGGTCCTTGTTTCTTAGCAACCAGACTACCTAATCATGTGTTTATCTGCCATCAAATGTGACTGCAGTGGTAGGTTATAGTTTACTAGGAATCTTCTTACCATTAAATATCAAGGAATGTCTCCATGGGTCTTTTTACTCTAAACCCCCCAGGAGGCTAATTTAGTTTATCATACAATGTGCTGTGTTTGTTGTGACTGCAGATTTTTTCGTGATGTGTTTGATCATGAGATCAAGGTTTTCCTTCAACACCATTCCAGGATTGCTTCCACTAATTTTTGAAAAGGGAACAACAACCGACCTGAGTGAGATAGTAGTTAATTATCATCAGCATTACTTTAGACCAAGTGAAATGAACTTTTGACACCATTACATTTGCAAAGAAAACGCATTGACTGTATTGTACAAGAGAAGTTGGGTCTTTTATTAATATAGTTCAGCAAAGTCTGATCATTTTTGAGCCAACTTCTAGCTTTCACTAGTGGTACTGATTCTTAAGGCAATCCTGCATTGGCCAAGATAATGACTGTCTGGTATTTTACAACAAAGGTTGTTAAACAGGCTTAAGGCAGAACTTCTGAAACGCTATCAGAACATTTGTGGACAATCTTTTCTAGTTAGGTCCTGTCATAAACAACGATCTGGTTTATGTTTTTCTGAACCTAATCTTTCTTCTCCTGCTCATTCTTTATGACAGAGTCGGTATATGACCTCCTCCCTAAAGAGCTCCAGCTCCAGCCGCCGTCCACCCAGACAGACCCACCCACCATGAGCCAGAAGAGCGGGGGAGAGGCAGGACCTCCCCCCTCTGCAGCTTTGGCGTCAGGTGAGCTACCTGCTCAGTCCATGACAACCATGATCTGGGATCAGTTATCCTTTGCCAATCCAATCCCCAAGACAGTAGGGGTGAAGATTCTCATATGGCCTCGTATCAGTGTCTGGGGGCAACTTCACCCTTTCACCAGTGTCTGTTTGAGATTATATGGGATAAAATAGTATTTATATTTCAGTGAAGATATTTTAATACTGCTGGCATGACAAGACATGAAGTCATATTAGACTTCATTTGGATATATCTTGGGTTTCGCTGGTTCCACAAAGGCTATGAAGAAATGAATTTGGGTGTGGCGTCGTGAGTGTAAACACTGACAGTTTGACTCGAGCTGTATTGAAATGTATATTTTGGGATTGCCAATATTTCCATTATTGTGTTGTAAAAATTAGCGAATATCTATTGTCGTTGTTTCAGTTAGTCCTTTCTGTTAGCTCGTTTGACAGTGTCTGTGTTAGTTGACCCTGTTGGGTACTTTAGATGTTTGTGTGACAAACATCTTATAATCCTAGCAGCAGCATGGGACGAGGCTTTGCTTACCTTGACTCTGTGTGCTGGAGCTTTGATATTCACCCAAACTGCAACTATAAAAAGTGCCTGCAGCTCTTCACATAAGCAGTTCACTTTACAAAACAGATTGACTGAAAAGAGAGATGGTTAAAAATGGCAAAATACTGATTTAGACCAACTTCAAAACTCGGCTAATATCTAACTAACCTGCCATGCTAGTGGCAATGACTTCAATGGCATGAATGTGAGAAGTTATACGCTCCTCTTTTCCTGGAAAGCGTTAGTAAACAATGATCTGGTTTATGCTCCAAGATAAGTCGGGTTTGCATTAACAGCATGCTAACTTAGCTTGCTCTTTCTCATTTCACTCATTTTTTTTCTCAGCAGGACTTTTCCCTCTGATGCTTGTGCTTAATGCTTTTTTATTTTCACTCTGCTTTATTAATATATTTAAGTGAAGCACTGAACCAGCACTGCTGATCCAGATCCTGTCCTTTGGCTTAAGCAGTCATTTCAGACATCCCTCACATGACATTATATTGTGTTCAGTCTGTGTATTAGCACTTTTAAATTAGCGCGTCTCTCTGAATGTGTCACTATAGTTACGTTTTGTTTTTAAATGCTTTAACAAGCGCCTAAAGCAGAAACATGCGCATTTGTCATTCACACATACTCTTTTACACACAACAGTAGGTCATCTGATAATTTATTGAGGTTTCAAAGCAGCTGACATTTTCGGTAACTATGAAGGTTCTGTCCCTTTTTAATGAAACCGTGAAGTTGCCCCTAGCAATCGATGGACTGTCTTTTAAATGTTAAATGAGTATGTTCTGATCTTGGATCATGGTTCAGGGCAGCCAACATCAGCTATAACTGAAGTTTCATCTAGAGAGCAAACTAACTGGTCAACAGTCCTGTTAAAGAGACCGCTTTTGTTAACGCTACCTTTTAACCATCCTGTCTGACTCAGCTGGCCCTAAGCAGTGCTGATCAAAAGCATGACTACTGTAATGTCCTTTAGGTCATTATTAACCAGATACACGTGCTTCAAAATGTCAATAAATGATCAACTTAAAAAGTTACTCCTTCCTTCAGTGTATTAACTCATCCAATTTACTGATTGACAGAAGTTGAATCTTGAATGATCAGCTCTCTTGTTGCTCATTGGCTGTCTCGTTTTTATTGCAGGAAGTTCCCTCTGAGGCAGGGAGTGTCTGCATATAAAATGGTCTGCAGTTCACTGCTCCATAGGTCAGAGGCTTGTTTATTCTGTCTCCATGGCTACGCTCAGTCCCAACCAAATCTTCCAATTGGCATGCGCAAACTACTGTTTACAACTGAATGCGCATTGCACAAACTGTACTATAACTGTGGCAACCCTGGCAAATTTAATTTGGCGCCACATTACCAGCTTGCAAATTTGGCTGTACAAGAAAGTTTGAACAGATTTTGTTATGTTTCTTTCTGGCAATGTGTATGTAACAATTTGTAGCTTGCTTTTGTTTTTGTAAACAAAGCATGTCAGTTTTGTCACATTAAATTTTAATTGAGAACGGTTTTGTAGGAATCAAAACATTGTGGGACCTATAGTACCCTTCTCAACTTTAACTTCAGAATATTTGACAAATGCTTGACAGCTCTCGCATGCACAGTGAGAGCATATAACCCACAACAGTCTGTTGAAATTAGAGTTGGGAAGAGGAGAAATCAATACAAATCATGCACAAATTCAGCTGCTTGAATGGGACTGCTAGCCTGCTCTGTGCTGAACATCTGCACTAACTTGTTTATCTGTATATACTACTACAGATGCCACCTCTTCCACCTCCAGCCCCTCTGCCTCTACCTCCCTCGCCATGGGAGTCCCATCCACTGGCCCCTCTACCTCATCCTCAGACCATCTCAAGGTTCCCCAGCATCTCCACTCCACCGGAGGAGATAGAGCTGGAGCTTCAGAGATGCAAGGAATTGAGGGTGCTGTATCTGCCCCCAGCAGAGGCACCAGTGGAGCAAACGCGGCAACAGGAGACGTAGGGACAGGAGTGTTGTCAGGGCTAGGAGTCCAGCAGCCTCAGAACACTCCATCAAAACGGAGGCCTGTGTTGAGTATATCGCCGCCACCTGAGGACCTATTTGACGACAGCCAGATGTCTTGCCAAGAGGAGCCTACCGTATCTGGTCCAACAGGTCAAGACTCCGAGCATAGCAGCAGCATGTGGGCTGATGACTCCGTCTCCAACTTCAGCCTGATCAGCTCCATTTCCTACAATGACAACACAGAGGTTCCACGCAAGTCTAGAAAACGCACCCCTCGCCAGCGGCCTGGCCCCAAGCCTGCTCCTCCGGAGGACAGCATGGATGTGTTTGATGCTGACAGCGCCAAGGCCCCTCACTTTGTCCTATCCCAGCTGGGCACAGACAAGACCAGTGCCATGGCCAGGTGGGGTGACCCTTGTCCAGTGTGCATTCTGTCCGAAGTTTGTAGGAATACAGTAATTTAATTTAGTTTTGTCTAGGGTAATTGAATTTCTGGAAATCGTATTAATGGCATCATGTGATTTTTGTTTGCCCTGCAGCTCTCTTGAGTCAGGGACTGCCGTGAAGGGTGGGTCACTGTCTGCTCAGTTCCCCACGAAGAGTGATGGGAAGGAGCTAAAGATCTTGGTGCAGCCAGAGACCCAGCACAGAGCTCGCTATCTGACCGAGGGCAGCAGAGGTTCTGTCAAAGACCGCACACAGCAGAGATTCCCCACTGTCAAGGTTTGGCAAAGAAGGCCTGTTTCTTGACAAAGGAAAAACATTAACACCCAATTTGGAACTGATGCCAAAAATACATAAGACACAGAGTGTGGAAGTACCACAAGAGAATACTCATGCCAGTTCAAACACATCTGAAGCATTCACTCATTAACCAATACCCACGAGCACATGTTTGTTTTGAGCTACTTTAAAAGCTTGCAAGGGTAACCTGCTGTATTCTGTGTGATGCATAGTTTGTTGACAAATCAACAAACAGACCCATCAATTGAAAACCAGATCATCCTATAGAAATTGAACCTGTTACTGATAAATCTGGGCAGGGACGAGAAGGAATAGTGCCTGCCCTTCATTATTAATAAGGTACTTAACCCTTGACTGCTCCACTGGGGCTGCTGAGTAGCCAGCAGATTCAACATGCTCTGTTGAGCAGCTCCCAGTTGTTATTGTGGGTAAAGTGTGAAGCACTCAACAAAACAACCCTGAAATTATTATTTTCATTATTATCATTCATAATTTTTTTTTAATTCATGTGCTTCTTTTGTGATATAATTGAAAATTGCCCACCTGCGGTGTATTTCCCGTGTATATATTGCTCAGAGAAAATAGATCTAGCTCTTCCTGACAACCCTGACAAGCATCCACACAAACATTGCCCTTTTTGCTATGCATGTTTTTTGTGTGCGCTCTTATTACTTAACATGTGTGCTTTAGTAATGAAGCATCACTCTATATGCGTTTCACAATTACCTCACAACTTTATTCTTTAATAGTGTAATGTTTTCTATTATTAGTGAAGGTCAAGTTATTTCCACCTTTTTTTTTTTTACAGTTGGAAGGTGTGAGCGAACCAGTTGTGCTGCAGGTGTTTGTAGCGAATGATGCAGGCAGAGTGAAACCCCACGGTTTCTACCAGGCATGCAGAGTGACAGGACGCAACACCACTGCCTGCAAGGAGGTGGACATAGAGGGCACCACAGTTATTGAGATCCCTCTGGAGCCCAGCAGTGACATGACACTTGCGTAAGGGGATATTTTTTTGTGGATAATTTGGGATCAGTTAATGTTGATGTTTGTTTGAGAAGTGCTTCGTGGGCTTGTCATGCATTCCCCATCCTGTGTTGCTTCTGTAGGGTGGACTGTGTAGGAATTTTGAAGCTGCGTAATGCAGATGTGGAGGCCCGTATTGGTGTGGCAGGGTCCAAGAAGAAGAGCACGCGTGCCAGGCTGGCCTTCAGAGTCAGCATTCCCCAACCTGATGGATCAGTTCTTACTCTACAGGTCCCTTCATCACCCATCCTCTGCAGTGAGTAGCTCCAGCACAAAATGAACTAAAAATGAACAACAAAAACATTAGTCTAAAGCTACAAAGGTAACAGCCACTGTTTCCAGTGATGTGTGGTGTTTCGTCAAACATAGCATGTAGAATGATGGCCGGAGAACTTTCTTTTAGTTTCTTCCACGTTCCCTCCGGCAAACACTAGCCCAGATGTCATGTGAGTTCTGATTCTTTGACTCTTCTGTCATTCTCTAGCCCAGCCAGCAGGAGTGCCAGAGATCCTGAAGAAGAGTCTTCACAGCTGCTCAGTGAGAGGAGGAGAGGAAGTTTTTATTATTGGAAAGAACTTCCTCAAAGGAACCAAAGTTATTTTTCAGGAGAACATTGCAGGTGCTGTAGCCAGCGTTGTGTTGTCATTTTTGTCCCAAGTTGTATCTCAATGTAATTTCTGCATGGAAATCTCTGACAGATAGAAGAATAAATAAATATTTGTTGTTTTATTTATAGATGATAATTCCTGGCAAGCCGAGGCAACGATTGACATGGACCTTTTCCATCAGGTAAAGGCAACTAATATGTATCCTCTTCTGTTTGTCCTTGAATAATATAAGCTGCCTGCTTTCATTGACCATACTCTTAATGAGACTTTACTAAAAATGTGATTGCCCTTTTGACTCTGTTTTCCAGAACCACTTGATAGTGACAGTCCCTCCGTTCCACAACCAGGCAATCACTTCTCCCGTTTCTGTGGGAATCTTCGTGATGACCAATGCTGGTAGATCACATGACGCCCAGCCCTTCACCTACACTCCAGACTCAGGTACAGCCACTAACTCAAGCGCAGAGGTCGCCTCTAGTCATAATTTTCCGCCCACACAGGGATATTCTCTTTGCAATTAGAGGCCTCTTGTATGCAAGGTTGTAGGAGGTGTAGATGGGGATTTAGGATTATTACTAACATGGTAATCATATTATGTGTGGAAAAATTCTACCTGCATTGGCTGTATGAATCAAAATCTAGACTTTTTTTCACTTACAGTAGAAGTTTTCAGTATTAATCAAATGCCAGAATTACTACTACTACTATTACTTATCACAATACCAATATAAGTTAATAAACTGTGAAGTACAAGGTATAGACTTCAAATAGCTGCTCAGTCTTCTCACAGACATGCTATCTTGTTTTTCCAACCTTACCCGCAGCTGAAAACTCTAATGTCCGGACAGTAAAAACAGAGGGACCCTCCCTGGTCAAGACGTGTATATTTGATGGCCAGATTAAATCTTTATCTTCTGAGCAAACCGACTGCTCTGGCCAGCCTTCCAAACGGCAAGAGGACACACCAATGGAAGTGTCTAGCAATCCACCCTCAACAGATGTCTTTAAGGTAAGAGATACCATTCATTCTCAAGAAAGAAGAATCAAAATACCTCCTTTACAATTGCAGCTGATGACATTTTTGTTTCCTCTCTTTTCTTAGCCATCCCCCGACCCTCTTGTCTCAGTGCAGCAGACTCTGGAGCTCAGCTCTAGTCCTCATCCAGGTGGAGAGTCCTTTCAGAGCCCTATGCCCCTACAGCCTGAAGATGTGGATCTTCCCCAGGCACCCCCTGTCTTTCCTAGCCTAGAGTCTCTCAGCACCATACAAAAGCAAGACATTGCCCCCACAACCTCCTTCCCAGTGTCAGGAGATACTACAATCCCCCCTGTGACACCAGAAGTCCCTCAGCAATTCCTCAGAGACCCTCAGGACAGTCTGCCTCCTGAAAGCTCCAACAATAGCGGGGGGGTCGTAGTCGTGGCCATGCCCCAGATAGGAACTCCCTCTCAGCCCCAGCCACAACAGTCACAAGTTCCCCTGTTCCCCCAGGAAGGGGTGGCCCAGCTCGAGAGGGCAGTAAGGGAGCTACAGGCTGGAGGCAACACCACGTTCCAGCAGGTGTTGGAGGCAGCTGTAGCCCAGCAGCAGCAGCTCAACTCTGTGCTATACAGCCCCACACCCTCTGCAGACTCTCTTCAGCAGCACGTCCAGGAGAACATGAATAGCCTTAGATTGGGAAACACAGATAATTCACTATCAACGCAGCAACGGCTACAGATGCAACAACAACAGCAGCAGATACAACAACAACAACAACAGCAGCAGCAGCAACAACAACAACAACAACAACAAATACAGCAACAGTTTCAACAGCAAATACTTGGTAACCTTCAACAACGGCAACACTTACAGCAGCAACAGCAGCAAGTTCTTGGCAACATGCAGATCCAACAACAACTTATATTACAGCCACAAGACCAACAGCAACTGCAGCAGCAGCAGCAGCAAATCATGGAGAATATTCAACAGCAACAACAACAGTTGCAACAAAATCAGCAACAACAAGTCCTTAACAGCATGCAACTTCAGGATCAGCAACAGCAAAATCAAATACTTACCAATTTGCAACAACATCAGCTGCAACAGCAGCAGCAGCAACAAAATCAAGCGTTGAGCAACTTACAACAGCAACAACAACAACTGCAAGAGCAGCAGGTCTTGGAGAATTTACAGCAGCACCTTCAGGCTGAGTTGCTTCAGCCCCAGATCCACTCCTCCCCACAAGTACAGCAGCCAGTGTCTCTCCTTCAACAGGCTGGAGACCTGCTTACCATTCAGACCAGCTTCCCAACACAGCCTCCATCCCACACATCTCCCCCACAGCAGCTCTTCCAATCGCCACGGCCCCTGGCTGAGACCCAGAGCTCCCAGCAGCAGGTCCAGGCTGCCCTGCTTCAGAACACACTGTCTGTTCTCACTGGTGGCAGTCTCAGCTCAGAGCAGCAGTCCGCAGGGTCAACCCTATACCTGTCCCCAAACCCTCAGCCCCAGCAGCAGCAGCAGCAGCAGCAGCAGCAGCAGCAGCATCTAGCATTCATCTCATCCATGGAGACATCTAACAGCCAGCCCCAGTCTGTTGCAATGTTTCAGAACCAAGCCCAGGCTCAGCTTTCCCAGATGCAACAACAGAGCACCCCCATGGAACAACAGCAGTCTCCACAGCAGAACCAACAACAGCCACCACAGCTTCCAATGGGCCAGCAAGGCTCCTTGTTCCAAAGTATCACCAACCACTCACAGGGTAATACTGTCACCCAGAACCAGCTTCCCCAAGAGCAGCAGACAGGTCTGCTCCTCTGCACCACAGATCTGAACCCCCAGGCGATTCCTCCAACTATTCTCTTCAGCACCCAGGCCCAAGGCCCTTCCCCTATTGGGAGCATTGGTGTTGGAATCCCCCAGTCAGACCCAGCAGAGCCCATGTCCTTCCAAGACCAGAGCTCCTCAGGCAGCAACCCGGCATCCACTGAGAACCAACAGCAGAGCCTGTTCCAGGAACAGCAGCCAATGCAAGTGGGCCCCAGTTCCAGCGGCATCCGGAACGGTCAACCTGTGGAGCTGTTCTTACCACAGGCGTCTCTGTCCAGCCTGCAGAGCACTATTGGCTCACAGGAACTGAACAACCAGGCTCCAGCCCCTGGCACAACCATCTTTGTGGTACAGGCTGGTGTGCGTGTAGTAGCCAACCCTGGCCAGCAGCCCCCAGAGCAGCTTTTCCAGACAACTGTGGGCGGGAATGTGGCTCCACAAGGACAGACCAACTTGTTTGTGTTTGGCATCCAGAATGGTAAGACGATGTTATTCTTCTCCACCTCAGTACGGTAAATTACAGTAAAGTAAATCAGAGTTAAGTAACTGTGTTGACTAGAACTGTTTTCCCAAAGCTCTACCCATTGAGTTGTACATGTCCCAGTGCTTCCTTAGTTGCTCCACTGCCAGTGTGTTTACCTACTGTTTGGATTATAGTGATCATTTGAATATTTTGTTCCTCCCAGACTCGCCCCAGCTGCTCAATTCCTCTGGACCCACCCTCCCAGCTCAGAGCCAGCCCCAGAGCTCCAGTCACATGCAGCCTATGTTGGACCAGCCCATGGCCCAAGCTGCCTCCTCAATGCCTGGCACAATGCACAGCAGCTTGCAGAACACCCTTCAGGCACAAATGCAGAACGCAATGCAGGCAAACACACAAACAGCTCTGCAATCCAGTTTGCAGGCAACCATAGAAACAAGCCTGCCAACTCCAATGCAGACCAGTCTACAGACACAGATACAGAATCAGCTGCAGGCATCAATATCTGCATCGTCCAACATGGATAAAATTGAGGACTTACTGGAAAGCCTACAAAAGCAGTGATAAATGCTTGGACCATGTGGGCACTAAGGAGAGGGAGTGATATGTAGCCGAGAGTTATAAGTCCTTACATCAACAAACTGGTGGTGTTGTGTGCTAATGCCACAAACATTTTTAAATATTTAAGAATTAAATTCCCCTTTTACCCAAAAACCCAAATTATGAGCTCATATAACTCGTTTTTATGAAATATTTATAATTAATTATAGCCTTCATTCATCCATTGTCCTTGAATTGATGAGTTTGTCGTGTTATTACCCCTCTTGCAGGATCGGAGAGGCCTGTAATAACTGCTTTATCCATCAGTCTCAGAAATGCAGTGTTTTGTTTGTGTTTTAATAATAATGTGAGCCGAAGAGATGATGACGATAAAAACCTACCCGGTTTGGTGGAAAAACTGGAAAGGGATAAAGAATGTCAGCGACCTGGAATTGGGGGGGAAAGTAATGTGACGGAGATGTGTCTGTAAGAGCAGGCAGAGTAAATAAAACAGCCAGCCATGGACTGAATATTAGATTGCACATAAGTGTCAGATATTGGCTGAATCTCATTTTGTGAGTGTGTAAATGTCAAGCCTTCACTCTGAGAGAGTCTAAGACGTGTTTATGTCTACTGTCAACAGTAGAA
>JAVQJL010038563.1:0-13461 GCA_036024295.1 Nannoperca obscura
CCCCCCCGCCCCCCCCCCGCGCGCCCCCCCCCGCGCGGGAGAGGGCGAGGGAGGTAGGGATGAGAGAGGAGGAGGAGAAGAAGGAGGAGGGGTATCGTGAGTGGCTGCAAGCCGCTACATTAGTGAGCCATTTTTTTTCTTCTTTCCAAGCGCCTGAGCAGAGAGAGATGGAGGCTTTTTCTTTTCTGGTAGAAATGTTGAGGAGGTGAAGCTCTCAGCACAGACGTTCGGATGAAGAGATGACAGGCAGCCATACAAGACAGAGTCTCTGATAGACGCACACAAGCACATAAACCCAAGCGAGTACACATGCAGCGGAGAAGTGGCTCCATCTTACCCAAACAGAGCCAGAGTAGTGCAGCGCAGCAGTGGTAATTGGACAGGGGTTGCTATGGAAACAAGGGAAACGGTTGCCTGACGGTCGTAACTGTGCCCTGGGAGCACAAGATTTTCCTCCATTAAACACACACATACACATCACGCACACACAGCATACACACACACACACACCTCTTGATCTCTATCGCCACGTCTTTTACTGAACACTACAATCAGAAAGCTCACGAGACAGAATCCATAGTGGCTCTACCATGATGTGCGTGTGTGGGCGCCTAAGTGCCACAGTGTTTTTAAGCTTAATTTAAGCCTCTGTGCCTTTGTCTTAAATGAGCATAAATGCCTGTAAGGCCTATGTGTGTGTGTGTGTGTGTGTGTGTGTTTGTGTGTGTACACATGCTTGTGTGTGTGCAGGGCAGAAGCTTAGTCAGCCATGAAGAGCCGGCAGCTGAGAGAGCCTTCAGCGTTTAAGAAATGCCCACACACTCGCAGACCACAGGACCGTGCACATCCAAACATTGAGAAAACCCGAACGAGGTGTTTGAGTATTCCACACCTCAGAAAGCTCAGTGCCGTCAGTGTTGGGCAGTAACTGCGGGAGTGGCTGGGAAAGCTCGCCGTACACTAGCTGTGTTTTGAAGTGGACGCCCTCAAAATTATCCTTGACACAGCTTATTGTCCTCCCACACACCCTAAAGAGGATATATCCTCTTACACTGTATGTACACAGGGAATTGAAAGCATACATTTACACATTATTAGTTAGAGACTAGACAGACTAGGCCTTATACAACACAGACAGGATTAATGTTCTAGAAAGCAGGGCTGGACGCAACAAAGGGCTTGGTTTTTTATTTTATTTTATTTTTTACAACTGATAAATCCGTCAGATTGTTTGTCCAGTACTGGTATTTCTTACCAAACACCAAAGCATATTTAGGAATATCATTGTGACCATTATTTTCTCCTGATGAGCAATGACTGCTTGCAACTCATTCTTCATCAAGATATCATAAATAAAAAATGACTGACACCAATGACATGACTGCCTGAGACGAGGCAGCTCAACTACAATGTTCAATAGTCCCGTTTAAATAAGCAATTGGTAGTAGTTAAAAGGACAACAACTGTGCTTCAAATGAGTGGAAGTGGGATAGACAGTAGTACTATTATATATTAATGATCCTAGCACCATCCAACATTAGTAGAGTCAGCACTTAATGCTCATACTAATCAGCATTATCTTTGACATCATTCAAAAGAATTACTTCTTTATTTCCTATTCCTATCCCTTATAGACACAGCAACATCAAAAATCAGTTTTCCATGTTCTGTTGTCTCGTGGTATATTTTTTGTGATTTTACTTTGTTCCCTTATTTAATTATATACTTTACTGACCCAGTAAAGCACTTTAACTTAAAAATACATTTCCTTTTTTCTTTTCATTACAAATATACTTGCTCATAATAATGCTCAGCAGCCAGTGACGATATAATTTACAGAAAAACAACTCAGTTACTTGTTGACAGAATTAGATCGAAAATGGCAACATCAGAGTGGGTGACGTCTCGAGAGTGTTACTAAATTCATAGCGGATACAAACTGAGACTGAGCATTGGAGGCTGGAAGTGCATAGCTCCACACGCACCATTTAGCTGATAGGAAGCCCTTGAGACCAAACAGTGCTATCGACAAGCTGCTGCTGAATTTCTAACTCCCAAGGTACCGTGTGATGAAAGATGAGGTCGGGGAGGGAAGAGGGGAGAAGAAAGGGAAGCATCATCTATCCCAACTCAATCGAAACTGACTCTCACCTTCAAGGGAGGGGCGTGAAGGATGGGATTGGATAATAGGATGGCTTCCTAGGGGTGCTATGTGGTGGTATGTGTGTTGAATTTTCCCCCATGATTAACTAGAAATACAGCTGAAGATACGAGATGAGGTATTCATTCCAAGCCTATTAGAGATGGCCGCATCCCCCCTGGTCATTATATATACACTCAGACTTTCAGTTCATTATTACAAATCAACATTAGACAAACAGCCATGACAAATCACCCTGTGTCACAGTGAAAATCTCAAAGTGTCTTTTTTCCAGCTCTGAATTAAAAAAAACAAAATTAAAATCATGCTCAGAAGTAACTCCACTACCAAAGGATTTTTGTGTGCGCGGCAAATGTAAAAACACAGATGGTGATGAGGACTTCAAAAGACTGTAGGTGGGTTTAACATGTATTCAACAACGGCTACAAAAGATGACTAGATTTGTCTGTTTTTCATCTCGACTACAATATGTTATGATTCTTCATCTATAGCCTCCTGCAGTAGATCAAAATTCTGAACCAGATCTCAACAACAACAACAAATACATTTTTCATGACTCAATTCTTTCCTCTGTGAAAGTGGAGAGCTAGACTTTACTCACAACCTTGCATCCCAGCACCAACTTCTGTTTGTAATGACAGACTGGCTTATGAAACCCACAGTGCTGTCTTCCATCATTTAGCTCACAGTGAAGTAACAGAAGGTGATGCAACTCCAGCATCACTTCATTCACAAACAAAAAAACTATGTGCAAACTCTTGAAAATGTATTTTGGAGATGCTGGAGGCTGAATTAGCAAGTACAGTGTCACCTTAGTAGTGTGACATATTGAACAGAGAAGAGAGTACCTGCAGAGCAAACGTAGAGGTGAGGACTGGCTCATTCATGTGTGAGAAACTGTTTCAATGCTGGTCAGAGTCAATAAATATGAGCAGAAGATTTGGACCACAACAAAAGACTGTGGACAAAGGGTGGCTTGTAGCATGTGTCAGTTTGTTTGGTGTTTGACTTTGTAAGATCATCATAATTTGTTTGACATATCAGGGAAAAAGGACATGGCATCTGTTTACTGCTACATCGGATGCCCAATTGAATAGACAACATACAATATCTGTCATAAACACCCCATTACCATCTGTACACACACACCCACACACACCTACACCCACCCACACACACACTTCCTGTGTGAGTGGACTCAACATTAGCCAGCTAACAGGAAGTTTTTCATCTTCATCCAGACTCCAATGAGCTCCAAATGAAGATGTAGTAGCTTAATCAGTGACTCAGCCAATGGAGGCAGTTAATGGTTCATTTCAGAGAGCGAGAAAATTCAGAATCTAAAAAGCCCCCCGAGATGTGTACGCAGTTCCCTCTCTCAATATGCACCCTTAAAAAAAGAAAGCGCCTAAAGCATGTTCATCTGTACAAACAGGGAAAAAACATTTCCATGTCTATGCACCTTAATCAGGCCTGCTATTTGCATGGAAATCTTGGCAATGCCATCCTAATAACTAACATAATTCGAAATTTGATTAACATCGTTGTAATTAAGAGTGAGCCGTGTGACTGTGCTTCCTGCCAGTGTCTACAACAGAAAGTGAATGAATCATGGCACAAATCCTACTGTGGTATAATTCTGTATGAAGTTCACTTTAAAACAGCAAAATTGCTTCATTCACACGGTTTTGTCCTCAGTTTCATCATCTATTAGGTGTCTAAGTATCACTTGGAAACTGTCCAAGACTATCAAAACAATTTTAAACTGCTTTCATTTGATAAAACCATGCAAGTCTGTTGAAGCAGCTCAAATGTAAGTAAGATGTAAAAATGTGAGATTACATACAGTATCCATACTATAAGTCATTCATTGACACAGTCACACTTAGATGTCAGTGTTTACAGTCATGTACAATACATTCACACACAGACACATGAATGTACACAGTTGGTTTAATCTGCTCTGTTGTTGTTATCCTCATTCTGTTTTACCATCTCATTTGTTTTGCTGTTTCAACCTATTTTAAAAACCTAACCGGGGCTGCAAGTTAGCTTCAGCTAGTTTTACTATATACATTCAATCTGTTGCACCGCTTATCTATACAATATGCAGCAATATTTGTCTGTATGGTCTCTGTTAAATAAATATCCATCAAATGACAAAACAGTTTTTAGAATAGTAGATTTTGCATTTCAAAAGAAATTGTATGCCATCATTTCTTAGGCTGTTGCTTCTTCATGAGTTCAGTTCTTTTAATGTCTTTTTAATTAGCCAAAGACACGTGACATGTGTCCCAAATCTACTTGAAATGATATACAACAAACTGGGAGCTACTGCCAATTTCTAATTTGGAAACTTTTTTTACATGTTCTGTATTCTGTATTGTTTTAACCGTTTCCAGCTGTGAGGCTTTCATCAACCACACACTTGAAAAATCTAACAAATGTAGCTTGCATACTGGCACCAAGTGCACTTCATTTTGTCACTTTTCCAATGTGAATGCACTACAAACTCAAAACCTAGTTACAATTAGTATGTAGCACAGAAATCAGACACACTGATGTTTGTTATTCATCCCAATCTCCCATTTCTCAAAAACACACACGTGCAGTTTGTACCTTGTTGAAGTCTTCACTTGTGGCTCTCATCTCCTTCCAGGTTTTGTTCAGCAGCTGGATGCAGATGCAGAAGAATTCCTCGAAGGAGCGATCGTGGGTGAAGAACATGGGGTGGAAATCGTGGCAGTTTTCACTGGCTGTGGACACAAGAGAGAGAAATGTTGTCACCTACAGCAGCAGTTGAAATGAAAGCTGATACCAGTGGATGAGGCCTGTTAGTGAGTGACAGCAGTACATTTTATGGTGCGACTGGGTCAAGACAAATTACTTTGCATTTAAGTCATACAAAACTGTGATGACTTGTAGTTAGTACCATGAATAATGCTCTAATGGATGCAGTAACTACCTAAAAACCTGTACTTGGTACATTTGGTATTCACCACTACTATAAAATGATTTATATAAATTGATAAGATTTATATTCAGTTGAGCATTCCGTTGCTGGTAGCACCCCTACAGGCAGAGTTTCATTAACTTGACACGGTCACATCCACCATTTTGTCACCAAATAAATATTGACAAGCATCTTTTAGCTACTCCTTTTCTCTGTACAGCACTTTGAATTGCATCCGTGTATGAAAGGTGCTATATAAAGAAACTTGCCTTGCCTTACTCCCAAAGTGCCAAAGATTCTTTTTATTGTAGTTTTGAGATTGTTGTGCGATTGTGTGCTAATGCAACACTAAGTAACTGTATGTTACCACTGCACTGTGTTAATCAGAGCTCAATCAATCGAATCCCAGTGAGCCTGATCCCGACTCACATCCACTACATGTTCACATACATTGACAAAAATGTATCAGCCAGTCGGGTCCATTTACTTTTTACTTTTCTCCTCCGTTGAGCGACTCATGCCATATGGTAGCCTTTCATTTATAAATATGTAATGGGGCCTGAAGAAATGTGGCCCCCAGTCTTGACCTGAATACCTGACTAATGCACAACCACACACAACCCCACACACACCCACCACTGCAAGAAAACATCACTTAGCTAGAAAATGTTATGTATGTAATTCCTGCTGCAGAAATGTTCCAAAGTGACTCACATGTTTGGTGATCATACATAATCATTCTTAAGCTTCAAAGAATAAATCCTTAGGCTTCTGCATGTTTGATTTATATTCAAAATCTTCCAGAAGATGGGAGGAGTACCGAGCAATATGAGATGTGACAGACTGTTCATTGGAGATGATCTAACTGGCCTGGGAGGGGTTTGCTGATTTCTGCATTACTGACATGGCAGGAAGTTGATGTGTTTATAGGTTATTTTATAGAAACCACCGAGGGTGAAATACAGCTCCCCAACTAAACCAAAATGTGTGTTATTGAAAATTTAGCTCATCATCAACTTCAAACACAGAATATGCCTTGGAGACAACGTGTGACCAGCAAACACTGTCCCGACTGGATTCAATTGAGATTTTTCATTATCCCAAGCCAGAGGTGGTTTATTTTCTTTATTAGCAGTTCACTGAGGCGTTTCAATCCCCACTATTTGTGTCAGAGTAGGTTTGAAATAAGAATGAGAAGGAAGAGTGGAAAGCCAGGGCTCCTGAGTGCCCAAGCCATATTAACCAAGAGGTAGAATAACAAGGCTTGACATTCATTTGAACTAAATTTGTCTCCCCCTCTTGTCGTCTTGCTGAGATGAATGGTGGCCTTGAGCCAAAGGTTGGTTCATTTAGAGAGTTTCCGAGGAGAGCAGCAGGGTGTCTGGCCCACCACAAGCAGCCATGAAATTGGATGGAAGGGGTCAGGCAGCAATTGAAACTTCACAGTATAATGAGTGATGCCTGCAGGCCACGGGCACAGCGACCTGAGTCTTGATTTGGAGCGATGGATGGGAGATTAAGGGGAGGACGAGGTGGAGAAATCCAGGGGGATGTGCCGGTAGTCAATCAGAAAACTAATGGAGGTGAGCCAAAACAGATGCTGACTGGCTGCTTAGTCAACAGTACATTGCCCTCAGGGACAGAAACGGAAAAAAACGACAGGAAAAAGATGAAAAAGAAAGGGTGATCTTAAAAAAATTAAATCCTTCCATTTTTGGCCGACTGGTAAAAGTTGCTGGGAAGGTTGAAGTTTGGAGTGACCTTTGGAGCTAAATGGGCTGTTTATTGATAGGACCAACAGAGCCCTGAGGTGGCAAGGTGAGGAGAATAACACGTCAAGGCTTATTTGGGAGCTAC
This sequence comes from Nannoperca obscura, assembly GCA_036024295.1. Taxonomy (NCBI): domain Eukaryota; kingdom Metazoa; phylum Chordata; class Actinopteri; order Centrarchiformes; family Percichthyidae; genus Nannoperca; species Nannoperca obscura. The sequence goes on from JAVQJL010038563.1 coordinate 6,972, forward strand.
AGACAGTGAGCAGTCTCATGTGGCTGTGCAGAAATTTCTCCATCCTGAGGTTCAGCAAGGCATGCTGCTCTCGCAGGGCTCAGCAGGACCCAAAGCAGCAATGCAATGAGTCAAAAAAACTAAGCAAAAAACAAACAAACAGTATTTAGTATTTAGTGTAGTTCGTATTAGGACAGTGTTTTCCATTGTTTTCATTCTACTCCAAGACACTGCATTTTCAAATGACTGGTAGACATTTCATTTTTACCCTTGAGGCTTTGTATCAAATTAACTCTGATGTATCCATTGGTTCATTAAAAGTGGATACAAATACCCTCAAATTAAGCTGAAAGTCAGCACTTATAATGCACTAAAAAACTGAAGAAAATATTACAATACTTACAGATTGCACTAATTTTCACTGAACTTTTAAGAATCACCAGCTGTTTGAATGTATAGTTTTTACATAAGAATAGTCCACATGGAGGGAAATAAAATCAACATTTTAATACAATTTTTCAGCACTGCAGCTGCTTTGCAGCTAGCTGAAATGTCACAAGTGAATCATTCTCACCACTGCACAAATGCACTTAAAATGATCCGCCTGAACGGACATGGTAGTGTGTGAGTGCAAAGTCATGTTACTGTGATTAGGTAACTATTGCTTTGAGCCTTACTAGCATCAAACCGGCTTTGGGTCTTTTTACCACAGCGATGCTTCAGCATTTTTCTGACAGATACTGAAGCTACTTTTCTGAAATAAAAACATCTGCTATATAATTAAACACTGAACCACCCATCACACTGACTGATGGGGCTTAGTAGCCGGATACTCAAAGTCTGTATTGAAGAAAAGGCACCAAGCTCTTTGGTTTTCTTGCCCCAAATTGTTAGGCTGCACACGACCTTAATCTGAGGCTCTGCGTGGAGATATATACATATATGTGTGTGTGTAAAACTGACAACAGAGAACTATTAGGATACTACTTTCAAACTACTACAAACTGTCACAAGTGAGGCTACCTCATAACAACGTCAAATTACTCAATAAAGTTTAAGCAAAAAAATGGAGTATACAATATAGATACAGAATACTTAAAAAGGACACCTTTGACCTCAAGAGCTATTGTTCCTATAGCACTTTTAGTCCTCATGTATCACTAACTGCACTTTAAAGTGCAGTAATGAAGCAGGGCAAAAATACCCTCAATAGCTGCACCTGTGTCCAACATCACTCCTCAACTGTTAACTACATACTTCACTATTCGCTGTCTGCCATTTTATTTGAGTGTAAGAGTACCGAGTGTGAAATTTACCCACTATGTAGTGCCCTCAATAATTCCCACAATGAGACGAATTGTGTCCATGGCATGTACACTTCTTTCTACTAACAATCCCACAATGCAATGCATTGTATTTTATAAATCCACAAATTATAGTCGTGCTAGTGATAATGCAGAATGATGACGATTGATCAGTGTCCAAAATCTCAATTCACTGTTCAGAGAGAGCAGTGCAGCAACAGTTTTCTTCCTTTTGAGATAAGCTGCGTTTCTTTTTTCCATTGCCATCGTCGTTACTTGAAATCCTCTTTTTCTGTGTGAAAATAAACAGATATTGAGAACTACATAACTATGAACTGTGAACCCTAATTGTTTGAAATGGGTTACGTAGGAACCTCTTCTTTCTTCCTTCTGCTGAGAAACAGCCTTCTGTCCCACAGGCAGGCTAGCATGGTCACGGAGACGGGGTGGACGCCTGCACACATCAAGTGCCTGATGAGTCCGACACTTTTTGATGGATGAGTCACACAGCCAAGGACATGCACGCACACACATACACACAAACACAATGAACTCTGCTTGTAGCTGGATGAAACGCCACGAAACAGCAGGGTAGATATGAACTCTCTCTCAATTTATGACTTTTTTTTTGGTATAGCATATGGGTCCACAGCAGACAATTTAGATGAATGGAAAATGGGTTATAATGAGTTTTCTTTGTCCTGTATGCTTTTCATCCATCTGCACAGCCAGATGTTCAGTGCCTGTACCACCCATAAAGAAGGCAACAGGACACTGTGATGACCAGTTTAGGTTATGCTTGACCATATGCCCACATGGGTCAGCAGAACTTGAAGCTTTACTTTGCAATACTTTGTGACCATATGTCATTACAAAATAAAGATTCGGTGGCACAACTGGTTGCCTTTGTTGTGACACAAAAAGACTCTGAGACTACTGCACAACTTCCCCCTGAACATGACAGGAGGATATATTTTGCTCAAGGACAAATCGACTACTTTTGCTGTTTTATCTACAAATGTTGTATCGATTTTTTAAAATTTGCATGTGATCATGTGATTTAGTGTTGAGGTTGGATTTTAGGTCGATGTAACTGCCCGCGATGCTAGCTTTGCAGTTAATTTGATACTTCACGTCTTTTTTGCCATGTGGGAAATAATGTGGCTGTTAGAATTTAACAATATTTATGACATAAATGAATTATTATTTAAATATGAATTAAAACTCGAGAGGCTGATGTTTATCTGCCTCGGTTGCTCGTGATTGCGAGTGTTATATCATTGCTTGCAGACTAAATTAGACACATTGGTACAGTGATGTTCCAAAACGTCACACAAAATCATCACGACGGCAAGACAACTCAGGGTGTATGGAGTTCTCCTCTTCCCTCATTTTCTTTCTATCCATCCATCCTCCATCTATCCATCTCCTGGGATGCGATTGGCTGGGCTGAGGTCAGGGGTCACTGTCATCTCCCTGAGGTGAATGTGCAACTCAGTTTATGTGTGTATGTGAAAGCAAGCGTGACTGAGTGTGGGACAGCTGTCGCCTGTCACGCTCTTAACAAAGTCCATTCAATGCGAGGCCTCTGAGGGCTCCGTGACGTCAACTAAGGGCTAATTACTCAACTGGCCACCACACAGATGAGTTCAGGAGAAGAGAAAGGTGACTAAGCGTGTGTGTTAAAAGTGTGTGTGTGTCTCTCTATCTATGTGTATGTGTGAGAAAGAACGAAAGAGAGAGAGAGAGAGAGAGACGTGAATGCCACCCTGACATCTGTCAAGGTCCAGTGTGTATTTGTTTGTGTGTATGTGTGTCCGCGAGTGTGCACAAAGTAAGCTAAACAACCCCCAGAGTCACCTTGCAGCGACGCCACGTGATGAATACACAGCGAAAAGTGTCATCCTCACTCTAATTACAATACCAGCATGCCCTGATTTCCAACTGTGACAAGATGAGTTTGTGGGTGTGTGTGTGTGTGTGTGTGTGTGTGTGTGTGTGTGTGTGTCCAGCGAGCAGCGTCAGCACCATCTTTCTGGTCCAGTCACTGTTTGCATGTTTACAGGATGCCAAGGCAGCAGGTACACAGAGATGCAAACCATAGCCGGCTAGATGACTTAGCAGGCTGACAGCTACAGCCGCCAACACCACAGCATCAGCGTGCAAATACTGGTAATGCATATAAGGCTTATTGCCAGGTTAAAATATGAATATATCAGTTTTGATTGCTTTCGTCTATTTGCCTAAGTGATACTCAGAAGGGGTAACATCACCCTACACTTCAACATGTCCCCAGGAACAACGCCCAAGCTGAGCAGCCATATTGGCTACAATTAAAATGACACATCTTAGTTTACAAGCTAATAAACGTCTTGTTAGGACCGTTAGAGTAGATTCTGTGCCAATTATGTCACCCACCTTAAAAATGTAATGTCTCTGGGTTTTTAAATTTGGAATCTGTGAAATTATAAATCAGTTAATGTTTGGCCCACACCAGTGGTATGTCTACAGTGAAACTAATGACCATTAAATAAAGATGCCAGGAGAATGAGGTCAATGTTTCAAGTTAAAATGCAAAATAAAAAAATAGGCATAGTTAGAGCTGTGTAATGCTGTGCAAAAAACTATTTATCCACAGTATCAAAATTAGTTTGAATTTATTTACATGAAGCATTTCATTTCAGGGAGGAAGAAAAGAATATGAAGGACCTTAATTAGACGAAGATGAAAACAGGGAAAAGTCAAAGCCTTCTTTCCTCTGTGGTTTCTAATTACGTAACGAAACCATTTTAGCATGCAGAGTCCCCAACAATGGTCAAGATGCATTAGAGGACAGAGGGAGAGAGAGGGATAGCAGAACAGCAGATGGAGAGAAAGGAAAATGAGACAGAGGGCAGCATGCAGCGAATCCATCAGCGCTCTGGACTGAGACACGTATCCAACAAATTTAGCAGTACATCTGCTTTCACAGAGACATATTTTCTCAAATACAATCAGACTTGTGCGACTGCATCTAGCGGTGAGCTTTCCATCAAGCCAGAGCAGCCCCAGGTTGCATTTATTAAAAATACAAAGCACAACTCATATCTTTCACATCTCAACACATCAGATTTGAGGGCTACAGTACGGACTATAATACGCACCTCATGCCAGATTCTTCTGAAGGAAAATCTCAAATCAGGCGGTGAGTCATGCTTACGCAAACAACACACAATCTGCCCGAGTTTGCCCAAATGCAGAAACAGAATTGTTTAATCAAAACAAAATCAAAAACTCTCCAGCTTACATGCACATATGTGCACATGCACACATACACATGAAAGGCCACAAACACAGACTGTGTATATGCATGAATGATAATGATACCCCTACATCTAGAGACGCAGTGGGAACATTTACACAACAACTAAATTATACACAGGTATTATCATAAACCAGTTAAAATTAGATCCAGGAATGATAATTCTGTGACTGTTGGAAGTGTAAAAATGAAGCATGTACCGTCTCTCCTTTTTGGAAAGGAGTAATCTGTGTTATCTGTAGTATTGGAGAGTGGTTGCATAAACCGCTGCGAGACTGTGTATTTAGGTCGCTGCTACCACCGGGTTTATCCAAACAAGAATGTAAAGAACTTGCTTCAAGGATTGTTCAGTTATTAGTCAAAGACAAAAAAAATGTTCTGGAAGAAATAATAATGATCAATGGAATTAAGTCTGGACTCATGTTGTAATATCCATAAAGTAATTCACATTTACACTATACACATATTACACTTTATTCAGACATGCTTGGTTTTCATTGGTTTGTCTTATTTTATTTGTATTAGCTTCTTTTATGAGCCCAGATGTGTTCTGTTCTGTATCTTCAATGATTAATTGTCTTGTGTTGCATTATTGGGTTTATTGTGGTAGAAAGGTTAGTAAAAAAAAAGTATACTAATAAATTAATATAAAGAGGAATTTTACTACAGTAAACAACTTCTCTTTAATCAACTACATTGTTTATGTGTGTGTGTAAATCTAATGAAAGGCTAGTGATTTCATATTTGACAAGGTCTGCTAGTAAGGGGCCTTTCGGGGAAAAAGCTTCAGTTTGTTGAGAACACAGTGTACAGTTCCTGAGGGGGGAAAAAAGGGTTTGAGGGGTGTAAGTGAGGGAGACGGGTTGGTGAGATGGTAAATTACATCCAAGGGGCTCCTTGGAGAAAACATGCAAGTAAAATGAGAGTGGCAGCACTGTCGTCAGTTAGACTGCGCTTCATCCACCGCACCACTTCAGTCCACCAAGGGTTGCGGAGAGCCGACAGGGGACAGGAGCGTGAAAAACTCCAAGGATGCTCAAAAACTTGAAGTTCTCAAGCACCCATCTGTCAACTTTGTTGTTATTTGTGCACTCCAATTTAAAAGACATTTTGCTGGCGCAGTCCTGAGGCTAAGAAGTGGAAAACCATGAAGAACGCTCCCCCCCTTTTGACACAAAGCTGCATCTGACAACTGTGTGAAGTGGCTGCTGACTGCCAAACAGATCCTCATGTCACGACTTGAGGGATACTTGGAATTCCACGCTTGGCCTTTCCTCCTCTCGCCATCATCCACTTCGTTCAGGATTCATGGAGGGAGACTTATTGGAGGGATTAGCAGCTAAAACCTTGAGACTTAACAAGTCATTTCAAATGGGATCAGTTTCCAAGCAAATTTTCAGCTAACACTAAAGTTAGCATACTAATGTTTGATCTCTGATGTAAATTCTCATCCCACTGATACTTCATTAGTGGAAGCCATTGCTTACAGAGGGAGCCCACTGTAAACGATCAAAGAAAGGACACAAACGTATCATGAAAGGTACATATCATGCACTATATTCTGTGTTCCCATGCTTCATGTTTCATAACTCTCTTTAAGAACTGCTAGTGATTTAAAAACTAATATGAAAAATGAACACAGATTTTTAAGCAACCTCTTAGACTCAGTTAGATTCTGGTTCATATTTTGCCTGAAGCAAGCAGTAGTGTATCATATTTATTACTGGATAAAGTAATGACTTGTCAGCATGTGTAAAAAAAGACTCTCAGTGGGTCTGAAATGTAATTAATCCTATTAAAGTGATACTCAAAGTCTATTGAGTATTTGTAACACTAACCCCCTACAGACTTGAAAGGCGGCTGTTTTTACTACAGCTCTGTGCTTTTAGTCATGTTGGGTTACATG
>JAVQJL010038574.1:0-12899 GCA_036024295.1 Nannoperca obscura
CACACACACACACGGACATTCACTCGCACACACACACAAACAGACACACACACATACACAACTTCATACATACACACACTCAGACACATTGACACATACACACACACTCACAGACCCCCCCCACACACACACACAGACACACACTCATGCAAATGAATGGGAGCACACATGATCACAAGGTTGGCGGTTCAAGCCCCGACTTCGGCAACTAATGCAAAGTGCTGCAAATATTACTACTAGTACTTCTACTACTACCAATACTACTTCTGCAAATACTACTACTACTACTTCTGCCAATACTACAACTACTCATACTTCTGCAAGTACAATGACTTCTGCAAATACTACTACTACTTATGCAAATACTACTACTACTACTACTACTACTACTCATACTTCTGCAAGTACAATTACTTCTGCAAATACTACTACTACTACTACTTCTGCAAATTCTACAACTTCTGCAAATACTACTACTACTACTCATACTTCTGCAAATGCAATTACTTCTGCCACTACTACTACTACTTATACTTCTGCAAGTACAATTACTTCTACAAATACTACTACTACTACTACTTCTGCAACTACAATTACTTCTGCTACTACTACTTCTGCAAATACTCATACTAGTACTACTACTACTTCTTCTGCAAATTCTACAACTTCTGCAAATACTTCTACTTCTGCAAATACTACTACTTCTTCTGCTAATACTTCTACTACTACTTCTAATACTTACTGCTTCTACTGCTTTTACTTCTGCTACTAGTGCTGGTGTGTCACTATTAAGATCTTCAATCTTCAACACGAACTTGCTCTTTAAGGACATTTATGCTTATTTTCAATTTTCTTTCCACTGTTTATACTCCAAATGTTGTGCTTTTTTCAAGAATTTCAGCAGTATTCAGCAAATCCATTTCAGCTTTCAGCATTCACATGCATTTTCTGCAGGAAATGCAATTTTTCTAGTTATCAATTAAGATTATAAAAGACATATATTGTGTTTGTGTGATTTAGGTGCATACAGTGAAGGTGTTGACTTCTCTCAAATCTTTGTGTATTATCTGTTTCAGAGGCAGTGCAGCAAGCCTCAGGCCCTCTGCTGGTGGAGATAGTGAAAGGTCCCTCCGCCAGCCTGGGGATCAGCCTCACCACAACAACATACAGGAGTAAACAAGTTATTATTATTGACAAGATAAAGGCAGCCAGCGTGGTCGAAAGGTGAAACCAACCTCATACATTATACAGCCACACAGACACTTATTCCTCAAACAGAAACCTTCCTGACACAATTTGCCTCCGTCCCACTCTGTCAGATGTGGAGCGCTGCATGCAGGTGATGTCCTTCTGTCTATAGACGGAACCGGCACAGAGCATTGCTCTCTGATGGAGGCCACGCAGCTCCTTGCCAGCACTTCTGATGTTGTTAAACTGGAGATTCTCCCAGCCAGTCAGAGCAGACTTCCTGTCAGGCCGCAAGACACAGGTATGTGCTGGAGGTGACGCAAAAAAAAATGCAGCAAATCATAGATGATGTAATAATCAGCAGTGAAAGAGCAAATCATTTCAGACAAAGCAAGTGACAAGTGAAAGTAGAGATCACTTAGGGCTGAAACAAATGAATATTTTCATTGTAGATTGTTTTTATTAATCAATTAATTGTTTGGCCTATAAAATGTATGAAAACGTTGGCAATTACCCACTACAACTTCTGGAGCCCAAGGTGATGTCTTTAAATTGCCTGTTTTTGTCCAACTGACCATCAAAAACCCAAAGGTATTTAATGTATAATAAGCACATCTTCACATTTGAAAAGCTGGAATCAGAGAATGTTTGGCATTTTAAAACATTATTGATTATCATATTTGTTACAGATAAATTTTTTGTTGATCGACTATGAAAGGATTTAAAGGTTTTATTTATCACAAACACAAACGATATGTGGCGTGTTATGCAGGGTGGCGTACACTTAAGGCTGTGCTAAAAGACTAATGTGCAATAAATATTAATAATTAGACTAAAAGTAAAAATAAGAATTTGAAAAAATAAATTAAAAGAAAAAATATATAAATCAATTTAAACTGTGGTGGAAAGGAGACTAATAGTTTTTCTCAAGTTTTAAGGTAATTGTACTTTACTTGAGTATTTTTGTCTCAGATGTCTTGTGACCCTTTGGGGGGGCCTGACCCGTAGGTTGGGAACCAAGTTAAAACACTGCCAGCTACCAGTATTAACAATCTAATAATGTTGTATATAATAATAATAATAATAAAAATAAAGATAACAGTAGTAGTAGTATTTTTACATGAATAATATATTGAATACAGTATTTTTACATTGAGTATTTGTACACAGTAGGCAGTAATTCAGTGGTACTTTTAGTTAAGTAAAGGATCAGATCTTCCACCACTGTATGTAATATTAAAGTATTCAAATGTGTTTCTATTGGCCCAGTGTGTAGATGGGTGTTACAAATTTTGAGCATATAAAAAAATGTAATATCTACAATTGTCAAAATTTTTGACAAACCATAAAATTCAATTTTGTACACACTCAGGTCCAAATATGCAAATGTGCAGGGCAATGCAAAGGAGATCTGTGCGTACATTGTGGGGTACTAGACAAGCCCGTTCCAGCATGTTGTCCTCACCATATGTATTATGACTGCTCTGCTCTTAGCTATATTACCTACAGCTGTAAAGAGCATGGCTGCCTCCCAGCTGCCTTCTTCCATGTGCTGTGAATCAGCCTGTGTGTGTGTGTTTGTGTGTGTTTGTGCGCATGCTGCCAGCCACAATCCCTCTGCTTTTGGGTACACACTCGGTCTCTTATGCATACCAACAAGCCACTCTCACACAAACACACACACACACACACACAGACACACATTTTCTCCGTCAGAGATCATGTCCGTGCCATGTTCTGCACACTTATTTCTGGGTCAGCAGCTGCTGGAGCTCCTAAATATGTGAGCATGGGAAGAATCTTACAACTTGACAAAGGGGAATAAGCTGTAGTTTAGTCTTCTCTGGGGTTGTTGAATCCTTCCTCCTACTATTTTTGTCCTCTCTTAATGTTTCTGTCTGGTCCATCCTGCAGCGCTTCACTTTTATTTGCCAAACTCTCGTCTGTCTTTTATCCTTATTTACTGATGTGTTTTTGATAAGTGTCATGGTTAAATCCTCTGAGGACAGCATACAAATGAATACTTTCCAAGACTACTCATTGCATTTGCTTTTGTTGACCAGTGGAATGTCTCAATTCAAAGTGCAGCACAGATATTACTTTTCTATGAAATTACAGGCATTGGTCTTCTGAAATTTCTATTCAATAATGATTCACTTCCTGAATAAGGCTCCTTGACGTGATAAAAATATATTTTTACAGCTTCTCCCCCCCCCCCCGGGATAAGGCATGATTATAAGATGCAATTTGTCTAATCTCCTCTGGGGATTTAATAAGACTGATATGGCCACTAAGAGATTAGGAGTTAATGTTTTTTTTTTTCCATCAGCGTAGATCGAAAACACAATTTCTTGGAGAGCTTCCCCTAGGTGAGCTTAACATAAGCTGCCAGAGCCAAAGCATTACAGGTTTGATTGAGTCCAATAGAAACTGGTTCTCTCCTGAGGTTCTCCTGCGTGTGTATTCTGATGACATACGGTTGGATTTAACCAGGTTTCTTGAATGTGGCAAATGTACCAGGCGCTACTGCCGTCGTCCATGTTTCCATCAGATCCTTCATCCATGTAAGCAAGTTGTCAGAGATTAGACCCCTGTAAATGAAGCAGCAAGGATTACTGTCACATGTTACACTCAGTGACAATTTCAGCTGCATGAATCTGTAAAGGATTGAGGTGTGTGTCATACGGGAGGTCAGTTATTTCCCTTTGAATGCTTCACAGACACTGAATGTACTGTGTGTGTGTTATACAGGCTTTGACATGAGGGATAAGAAGCCTTTCAAAATTAACAACAATCTGTGGGGGGGCACATGAATATTATCACACAGGATTGGATTAAAACACGTGTAGACCAAACTGTCTGCCAGCCAGATGCAGAAACAGACACCCTGCATCATCAGCAATCAAGCTCTCAGCTGTGCCCAATCAAGGTCAATCCACATTCTTCCTAACAGCCAGTATCACTTCCTGCTGAACACTACAACATCATGCCCAGCGTTCAACTTACTGAGACTGTTTTTTGGGGCTCTTTGGATAATAAAATTATAAGAATGATCTCCAGTTTGCACTTAGCTTTTTGGAAGCTTTCTAGAAAAAGTAAGATTTTTTTGTTTTTTTTAGACCCTTCACCACTTCCCATTCAGCTCAGTGTGTCTAACTGATTCTCAGATGCTCATCAAAATACATTAAACCACAGGATTTAATCTAGTGTACCATGACGAAAACATTAAGTATCAATTACTCTGCTCTGAATTATCCTCCAGGCGCTATGTGGTGTGGTACAAATTTAGACATGGGAATGAAAGTGTGATTTCATGGGTAGAATTTAGAAAATATACAACACAGAAGTGGATCTGGTTTCCTTAATGGATGTGTTTGCCTCCGTACTGCTGCAGTAAAAGTGCAGAAAAGCAACCATCACCACTGGGACCAAAGCAGCAACTACTGCCATCCCCCACATGCCAGCCACGGCAAGACATGGAGCAGCCCAAGCCACCCACACAACCAGCAGGACCATTGCAAATGTAAGTTATCACTTGTGACAGCACTGCTGCTGGCGAGACACCATAGCAGGAGCCTTTTCTTTAGCACATTTGTTAAATCTCTTCCAAGAGGTTTACTCCAACACTGTTATTTTCTTTCTTTTGTTGTGTGTTCCCACAAGTGTATGTAGCCGCTGTGGATGTGAATAAAATGTCACGGTGGATGTGGTTTGCTCCAACTGTCCCAGGCTTTTGATATGTGTAGTGCTATATCTTCTTTCAGCTCTGGTGAGTGGTGGCTTCTCCCCTTCCTCCACAGCCACCTCAGGCTTCAGCAGCCAGGGTAGCAACACGCTGCCCTGCCCCATCCCACCGAATGCTCCCAACACCCCCCGCAGCTCAACTGGCAAGAGGAGGAACAGGAAGAAGGACCACAAGAGCTCACGTATGACAAACGGCCTGCCTCTTTTTCCGCATTTTCGGTTCAACCGAATTACAAAGAGACATTCAATCCCAGTGTGTAGCAGTGTAATACGGATAGCACTGGTTTTATATCCTGTGGCGTGAGACATGCATAAGATTTCAGCCTCCAACTTAAAACAGTGAAAGTGAAGGGGATTTGTTTGTGACGTCCGCAGCATTGAACATGTCTTTCCAGACATCTCTGTAACCTAAACACCTTTTTATTTTTGGTACATAAAATATATATCAATGGACAACATAATAATCTAAACAGAAGATAAATGTAGTTCTTGTTAAAACAAGATAATCCTCAGAGCTCACCATCAGTGTCAGACTCAATAGTTTTTCTAGACTATTTGTTCAGTAGAAAGAAGTTCCATTGAAAATATCTGAGCGTTTTGATGTTATCACACTCGGAGCTGCTAGCAATGCATGTAATGAAATTCCATTCACATCCATTGTATTGAAGAGGCGGAAAATCTCAACCCAGATAAATTAAACCAAAAGCTGTCTGCAGGGCTAGATACCACTAGAGGTTCAGTGAGAAAGTGTCTTGTTTCTTAATTTAGTTGAACTGACCCTTTTTTATAAATGTTTTGTGGTGCTGTTAAAACACCTTTCCCTCTTGTTTTCACCCCCTCGGTGTGTGAACAGATTTGACTGATAACTGACGTAAACTCTAATAAGTGACTCATTCCCTTTCCATTCCCATGTCGTCTCTGTTGGTACATGTCTCTTCCCCTTACCCTCCTCCATTATGTTTGCCTCCCACAATCCATCTCTTGCTCCATTTATCTGCCACTTCTCCACTAATATATCTCTCTGATGTGTCCCCTCTCTCCCTGTCCCTCAGTATCTCTGGCGTCCAGTTCTGTCGGCCCAGGGGGCCAGGTTTTTCATGTGGAAACGAGCGAGGTCGTCCTGAGGGGGGATCCGCTCACAGGTTTTGGGATCCAGCTGCAAGGGGGTGTCTTTGCCACAGAAACCCTGTCCGCTCCCCCAGTCATCCGCTTTATTGAGCCCGACAGCCCAGCTGAGAGGTAACGCACTGAGACACCTAACGAGTAAACAAATATCATATAGGGGGTCACCTTGAACTAGGCGGCCCCAGTGCTAATCATTCAGCCACATGTGAAAAAAGGCTAATTTTAGCCTGGTGTCTCAATGAGTATTTCAACTCAAGGCAGGCACATTAGAGATGCATTGTATAATGCAGCGGTTCCCAGATTTGGGGTCAGGACCTACAGAAGGGTCACAAGATACATTTGAGAGGTCACAAGATGATTACAAGCAGGAAAAACAAACCATCTGATACAGAAAGTTATGCTTCTTTTTTCAGATTTTTATCTAATCATGGGTTCTAGGGTTGGCAGAGTTGGTCAGTTGTTCCACCGCTCTGGTCCAGACGGATCAATAACTATTGGATGGTTTGCCATGAAATCTTGTAAAGACATTCATGTCCCCCTCAGGATGAATATATATGACCAAATACCCGTAAAACTAATTCAGCTCAAGGTACCACTTTCCATAAGTGTAGCCTTGCAGAGGCATGACTAGCTAGCATGACTGTAGACTCTGTCTTGTTTTTCAAATAACATAAGGGGGATAACAGTTAACAGGTTGAACTGGTCACAACTGCCCACAACTGGTAATAATGTATTCAAGTAGATATTGCTTTGTTTTAAGGAGTCATGAGCCAAAAAAGGTTTGGTGCTTGTCAACACTTGCCCTGGTAATGGCTTATTTCCTTAGTGAGGGAGGTTATAGCCCAAAATTTCAAGAGGTCAGTAGATGTCCTCAAAAAATCTTGAGTGTGTTTCTGAGTAATTTAGAAAAGCAGCCGTCTCCAGTAGTAGATTTATCACACATTATCCATCAGGCATTTATGCAGACAGTGAATCTCCTTATATTGGTATGTAATATTGATCAAGATGACATGTTGCGGTCTAATTAACACACAGCACCGATCAGGCCAGTGTGTTGTATCCTGTCGTCGTCTTGCTAGATTAATGAGGGTGTCTGTGCCGGCAGTGCAGGGCCGTCTCCCCTGAGTCTTGTAACATGATTAGTCCAGCAGCAGTTGGGCAGGAGTGACTCGAGTACAGCATCCGACTGTGATGTTGGTGTCTCAGCCTCCACACAAGGTTAATGAGCAGCGGTGGTTAGTGAATTAATATCAGTTGACAGTGCTTCAGTGTTTGACCTTGCAATTAAGGGTCTGATTAAATGTGTGATATGTGATTTTCTTTTTTCTTATGTGCTTGCTTGCTGAAGTGATTTTTCAAAGTTCAAGTAAGGTCAGCGTTGGGTGTGTTTGTCAAACCTAAAGGCTATATCATTTCATAGATGACTTACACAACATGTAAAAGCCTATGTGACATGCCGTGTCACACAGGCTGAATGTGTCACTCGTCAGAATCAGCTCACTGAAAACAGAAATCAAATCCTTCCTAATGCTAGTTGTAGAACCAGAAAACCTGGGCATATTGAAACTGTTTGTCGATTAACTAATCAATTAATCTACTAAGTATAACAAAGTTGTTTTTGTATTTGATCAATCATCTAAGTCAAAAATGACATTTGCTGCTTCTAGCCTTCTAAATAACAGAAACAACTCTCTGTATAATGCAAGAGGCACCAAAATCTACAGCCTCCAAAATGATCTTGAAAGTTGAATCAACACCTCGTTACATCAGTTTCAACAAAAACTGAACATTAAAACCTTCATGAAGGTGCGATTTTATTGTAGGACTATTAGATAATATTAGAGCGCTTTTGATTTAGCTAGGTGTACCTAACAAACAACTTGGTGTATGTGTGTAATTTTCTTCTGAGGTTTCTTTTGTAAATTAGATCTTTATCACAATGAGACCTGCTGAATGGTTAAAGCTCAAATAACAAACATAATCTTTCACTTTTTTTAGACTACACAATTCATTTAAAAAAAAATATTATTAAATAAACAAACTACAATGGGAGGAACAGTTCTTAGGACCTTTTTATTTCCTCTGAAAGGCTTTTTGTGTGTTTTGTTTTTTCCTGTGAAGGTGTGGGCTGCTGCAGGTTGGGGACAGACTCTTGACCATTAATGGGATCTCGACTGAAGATGGCACTTTGGAGGAAGCCCATCAGCTGCTCAGAGACTCCGCTCTTGCCAACAAGGTCACGGTGGACATTGAGTTTGACGTTGCAGGTATCATATTGTGAAGCTCATTTCTTATCGTGAGATCTTGTGTATTCCCGCCTTCCTGCTTACATTTTATCTTTACTTTAAATCCCAATTAGAGTCAGTGGTTCCCAGCAGTGGCACCTTCCACGTTAAACTGCCCAAGAGGAGAGGAGTGGAGCTTGGCATCACCATCAGCGGTGAGTGTGTTAGCTACGAGACATACAGCGGGGGGCAGTGTTGCTCAATAATACTTCACAGACAGGCATGCTGAATCTCCTCTGAATCAATGTTCAGTGATCCATAAAACTCAAGCTTACAAAACCATGAGGGCACATACCTCATTACCTCTGAATAATATTGGCCGGTACCAGCATTCATCGTTACCCTTTTTGCTCTAACTAGCTCTAAAATGACACAAAGAGGAAGCTGAGGTTGATTAGTGACACACAAAGAAAAGGAATCTGGATAATTTATTTATAAATGTTTGTCGTCATGTGATACATCCTAAAATAAAAATAACACATTTTTCTTCTGTTTCACCAGCAAGCAAGAAACATGGCAAGCCCCTCATCATCTCTGACATCAGAAAAGGAAGCATAGCACACAGGTACGTTTTTATCATCACACAGAGCTAATAACATTACTGCTAAACATTGTATTGCTCCATCTCTCACAGAATGTCATCAATTTTGTGTAAATACAAAAATGTTCCATGGCTTTCAGCTCTGGTGCAGGTCACATTAGGGAGACATTATTTTTCAACTCTTTTACAGTTCAAAGCTTATGTGGGATTATTCCAAAACAAAATAAAATAATTTTGCGAATCCACTGTGTAATACAAGCCTAACTGGATTGAACTAGCAAAACTGGATCAGTAGGGCAGAGCAGTTACATTTCAGAAGGGCTCAGTGTTTATGAGGTTGAGGATGAGGTTACGGTCACCCCCAAGGATCCCACTGAGACACCAGGCTAATAGAATTCACATACTGAGTCAGGAGGAGCAGCTCCCTGGTCCCTGTTAATAGTTGTGATCCTCTTGCTCTTGTCTCCGGCAGAACAGGCACTCTGGAGCCTGGAGACAGGCTGCTGGCCATCGACAGCGTGCGTCTGGAGAACTGCACCATGGAGGATGCCATGCACGTCCTGCAGCAGGCCGAGGACATGGTCAAACTCAGAATCCAGAAAGATGAGGACAACATTGGTACCTTTTTTTTAAAACACCAAACAATACACCTTGTATATGAGCAGTAGTGGAAAGTAACAAGTACATTTACTCAAGTACTGTACTGTAATTCTGTGGAACTTGTATTACCATTCAATGCCACTATACTTAAAGCTCCACTATGTTTCAGAGGACATGTTGGATTTGTTATTACTCCACTACATTTATCTGACAGCTTATGTAATGGACAACATTGTTAAAGATTAAACCAGTGGTTCCTTTTTGTCTCGTGACCCCGTCAACAAAGCAGCGTCTAGTTAAGGCCACTTCCACATTTCCCTTTAAACTTCTCCAGTGGTTTCTATTAAATAACCGGTAGCAGAACGTTTTATCTTTTCAACCCCATTATTTATCTCATGACCCCTCAAATTTATCTTGTGACCCTTTGGAGATGGCCTGACCTCTATGTTGAGAACCACTGGAGTAGGGCTGCAAGTAACAACCATTTGCTGTATTGATTTCTTTTCTAGAATAATCAAAATATGTCAAATAGCAACAGTTCCCAGAGGCCAAGTCGACATATTCAGATGTCTTGTTTTGTCACCCAACAGTTTAAACTGTTGAAACTCTCAAACAAATCCCCTTCACTTTCACTGTTTTAAGTTGGAGGCTGAAATCTTATGCATGTCTCACACCACAGGATATAAAACCAGTGCTATCTGTATTACACTGCTACACACTGGGATTGAATGTCTTTGTAATTCAGTTGAACCAACCCTTAAATGCGGAAAAAGAGGCAGGCCGTTTGTCATACGTGAGACCTTGTGGTCCTTCTTCCTGTTCTTCCTCTTGCCAGTTGAGCTGCGGGGGCTGTTGGGAGCCTTCGGTGGGATGGGGCAGGGCAAAATTTTAATCATAGCAGCAAATATTAATATTCCAGAACATGGAACAAGTGACACTTATCAGAATAGCTGTCGATTCATTTTCAGTCAACTGACTTATTATTTCAGCTCTACACAGAACTAATGGACTAGCACAACTTTTTAACTTTTTATCTATTAGAAACTGCATAACCCCTCACATTTGTCTGACCCCTAGGTTGGAAACCACTGGACAAAATTACATAACTGAGTATAAAGTTGTTTGATCTAGGTCCAGCAGCTCAAGCAACTACAACAGTAAAATGCTGCTTACACGCTGATGCAATGAGTACTTTTACTTTTGATACTTTTTACTCATAATACCTCTGTATTGTACTTATATTTTCAATGCTGGACTTGTAGTTGAGTATTTTTACATTGTTGTATTGGTGCTTTTACAACAACAATGTAAAAATACTAGTACAGTGAAAATAGAATTGGGGAGGGGGGAATAAGGAGGTGTATATAACTTCTATATAATCTTGATTCTTCTGTATGGTATGTGCCTGTTTCCCATGTGCTGTAGATGAGTTGGAGATGTCAGGCTCTATAATCTACACTGTTGAGCTGAAGAGATATAACGGACCACTGGGCATCACGATTTCTGGCACAGAGGAGCCCTTCGACCCCATCGTCATTTCTGGCCTCACAAAGAAAGGCCTGGCAGAGAGGTGAGGGGAGGGCTTGGGGGAGAGGTGAGGAATTACAGGCTGGGGGTCAAGGTGGTTGTTTGAGAGGATGGTGACACTTACATTTGGCAGAGGCAAATCAAATTTGTAATGACCCTCTTTGGATTTTTTTTTTTTCGTAAATTAAGATCGTAAACAATGGATGTTGCGTCTTTTCTGTAACAAGAAGCCTCTTTGTTTCCATCTCAGTCTGCACACTGGCAGCCTGACAGGTTTCCTGGCCCGCTTGTCGGTACTGTCTGGTATAATCTGCTATCTCTGTCTCCTCTGCTCCTAACCCTGCAGGACTGGAGCCATCCATATAGGCGACAGAGTCCTGGCCATTAATGGGGTCAGTCTGAAAGGAAAACCACTGAGCGAGGCTATCCATCTCCTGCAGATGGCCGGGGAGTCCGTCACCCTCAAGATCAAAAAACAAGCTGACCGTATGTTGTTGTTGTTGTTCTTCTTCTTCTTCTCAATTTGTTATTCATTTCCTTTTTAATTACGCATAAGGGTTTGCAAAAAATGACCTTACAAATACAGTGGAAGAATTAAGACAAAAACAAAGGGAACAAAAAAGAAGGCCAAAGAAGAGAAAAAATGATTAAAAGAAATAATGGGAATAGATAATAAGGGTAGATGGATTTATAAAAACAGTTGCATTATGACACAAACAATTTATGGGAGAAGGAAAAGAGACTGAGATAGAAGATAAACATAAAAACCACAAAAAAATAAGGTTGTAAAATATAAAGTTATATGCTATGAAAAATTTGCATTTATTTTGTTTTTTCTGAGGCTTAAAGGCAGCAAATGTGATTTATTATTGCATTTTGAATATGATGAGAAGTGCATTTTTTCCCCTTGTTTAATGCTGATTTGACTCACTGTTCATTTCCAGAGTCTGATCGCCGGCAGTTTCTGGACAGAGAAGCTGTGTTTTTAAGCGACATAGATGATGAACTGACAGACTCCCAGAAGACCAGTAAGCACTCTGAGGTCTACTCTGCCACTGTACCCAGTATAGACTCTGCAATGAGCTCCTGGGATAGCTCAGGGTTTGACGCAGGTTATGGTAGCCAAGGTGAGGTCTATTGTACGTTTGCTGTCTAAGATTACCACATATCCATCCCTTGCATCTAATGAGGTCAGTGAATTTCTTGGTTTTTCAGGGACATATCTTCACAAAGCATCCGATATATTGCTCAATCCACATGAGTGGCGACGTACAAAACACAGGAGCCAAACCAGTTCCAGCTCTGCAGGCCTAGTCCACCACCCAGGACTGTATGATGGGAGATTTACTGAGGATGATTGGGACAAGATTCCTGGGTAAATGCACACGCCTGCAGTTTCTTTCCTGTCAACGTTGTTTCATATCAGTGCAGCTTTAAGTGTGTTTGATTTCACTATGAAGGGTGTATTTCATTTAAAGCATGTTCTGTGTACAAACTGATGGAAAGTAACTAATGGAGAGAACTGTACTTAAGTAAAAAAAAATGTTTTATGGTACTTGAGTATTTCCATTGTGTGTTACTTTTACTCCATTTCAGAGGAAAACATTTTAATATTTACTCTACAACATATTTTTGACACTTTACAGATTCATATTTTGCATAAAACACGTATACATACTATATAGTATAGAAAACACATTGTTGAGGTTAAACAAGTAGATCCTGACCATCTTGTCTTGTGACCCTTACAAAAACGTAGTGCCTAGTTGTCTACCATCCCCTAGGTTGGAAACCATTGGACTTTACTTCCTAATTATATATAAAGTAGTTAAAACTATCTCCACCTCATCAACAGTAAAATGCTGCTTACACATTGTCAGTAAAAAAAT
>JAVQJL010038584.1:0-49665 GCA_036024295.1 Nannoperca obscura
TACACACACACACACACACACACACACACACACACACACACACACACATACTGTTACAAGTAAAGACATGGCTCGCCATACATTACCTGTTAATTGCCTGGAGATTTTTATAGTTGAAACACTGACCTGAAAGATACGGAGCTTATATCACTGTTACAACCTTGCACCTTTACAGCCCTGTGAGTGTTCTGCCGAATCGCTTGTCTCCTCTGGATTAAAAAGAACTCTGTGACCTTGCAGATGAGTTTTTGTTCATTGCATGTGTCAGGTGTCAGGTACAATATTGGAATTTTTGTGTGTGTGAGGCTTTTTTTCAAGAGAAAGAAAGAGACACGTATGGAGAAAGGTTTGCGAGTCCTCCTGACTGTGTGGGAGAAAAGATGATTGCCACTCCTTCTATCCATCAGTGTGACGATGACAGGTGATGGAGGTGAAAATGACTTTGGTTTCTGTAGTGATGCGCTGCTATGGAGGATAACGCTGTGCTGCCGGCTACTGGCAGGGCCTGTCTCATTAGCATGTGTCACATGCGCCTCTAGGCGGGTGTCACATAATAACTTTGCGTGCATGTGTTTGTAGATGTGTGTGTGTGTGTGCGTGTGTGTTAGTGAGCCATGCCACTGAAGGATTTGTCATCCATGCTCCCTGAACAGAGCGAGCCAGGGGACTGCAGTAGTTTGACTCTAGAGTCGATCCCTGTTCAGAGGAGACGAGCAGGACGGCACAGGGTCAAATAAAGGATGACATCCATGACACCCTTTTTAATCACTCTATCTACCTTAGATTGAGCGCGCCTGGCACATGCCGCTAGCAGCACAGTTCAAATCCCCAACTCTACCAGCCTCTGGGTACTTTTCCACCAGAATCTTCCATCTCAAGTAGTACTGACAGAGCTCAGCAGGCTTATATAATGCTCTAAAAGCACTGAAGTGCTCTCCCTCTTTATCTATCTTCGCCATGCTGTCTGTACCCAGAGAATGAGATCTGCCATGATGGACATATCAATGGGAGAAAAGGAGAATGGTTAAAGTAAGGCAACTAATTGTAGTCTGATGGAGGAATATGATGAAAGGCATGTAGCCTACAGAAGGACATGATGAAACGCACGTAACCACATGAAACAAAGCATCAGCAGGAACAATCGTTGAATTGATCTTCGCTGTGCCGAGCGTAGCTACTGTAGCGACGTAGTGTTACCCATTCTCCGCTAACTTGTGCACTCACAATGTCAGATTTTATGTTGTTCAGTCTCGTTCCAAGCTGCGCCCTTGTAAACAGTTTGTTGATTAAGCCTTGATGTTTGTAAATTTGCGCGCAGCGTGTTTCCAACCTGTAATGCAGTAAAATGTGCTTAGTGATACTGAATGTAAGTGAGTGCTTGGCCGTTCCCCAGAGAGTGATAGCAGCTGGATCAGACTAATCTAATATAGCCCCTGAGTCTGGGGAGCCATCCATTGCTTATCAGATCTCTCATTCAATAACAGAGAGCTATGCCTGCTTATGGAGTTACATGTGGAATATTTTCAAGTTTTTTTTGTAGTTTTTTTCTCTGCCTTTTATGTCTGATTTGTGAATATGTGTGTGTGTGTGAATGTTTGTGTATGCGTGTGGTTGTGCAGACTCAATGGATGGTTGCTCCACAGACTGTAATGGAAATGGAGAGTGTGTGGCTGGACACTGCCACTGCTTCGCTGGATTCTTGGGTCCTGACTGCGCCAAAGGTAAGAAATATCTGTAAAAAAGATAAGGCCGCTATTGTTCTGTTTTCCTATTGGCAACAAACCCCATGAAAACATCAAAACCAACGGTGTGTTAGTGTGTCTCTCAATACATTCTGACTTCCCTACCCTATCTGTGACACTCAGCCCCAGGCTCATTCGCTTCTACTGTCATTTAAAAAACAACACTGTATATTTTCATTATATATTTTATAATGTATAGTTTCACTTAAAAAAAAAAGGCTCATACATTTAATAAAACAGCTGGAGTAGAATCAAAAAAGAGTACATTGTGTATTAGACTATCTTCAGCTGCTGTGCCTGGTTTTATGACGTGCTCCCTTTTTTAATTTGCTGTTGCTGCTGTTCTCTGTTAATGAAAACTCAACACTTCCTGCATGCTCACCTGTGGTCTTGATAAATTCACCATAACGCACAGTTCCATTAGTACACCAGCATCGTCGTCTATACTCACCGCTCTCTTGAGTTTCTCTATTTCCCGTAGCTAGCTTTCTGCTGCTTCAGTGCCCGAAACACTGTTGAGCTACTGAGCTACCGTCAATACCAACACAACGCCTCCTACACGTATGTTTTGCATTAAAGGCCTTCTAGTAGCTCAAAGGGCAACCCCCCTCTTTTTATCAGAGTTTCCAATATGTAGGATTGACTTAAAATAAACTACCCCATGGTCATGTTCATTATAATAAAAGAACATGTCAACAGTGTGGCTCACACACATTGAACAACAATGGAGTACTATAGCAATAAGGAAACTATTGAACATTTCCATATCATCTTCACAGCTCGACCTGTCTCCATTACCTCTTCTCGGACTTGCATTTGTTCACTTCCTATTGTTTCCCATTCTCTGTCCTTCTTTGTGAAATCATTGTAGTTGCATCTGTCTCATTGTGTAGAAACAGCTGAAATAATATCACATCCTATGATTTATTTACGCTCATCACTTATTCATTCCTTCCTCTCGTCTTTGCTCATTTGCCCGCGCTGTAATATTCTCTGTTTGAAAAGTTAGACGCCAAGATTTGGCAAGAGTTGTAAAAAGTGAAGTGTGAATTTATTACTGCGAGGTACGGAGTGCTAGATTTAACAAAGGATCAAACAAACACATAACACATGCCCGCACGCATGAACGCACAGGGCCGTCATTGCAAATTATCCCAGAAAAAAAGGCATTGGTTCTGGATCGTCTTCTAATCCATTTGAAGTTTTGAGCTGCCATACCTCCTCCAGCTGCAATGAGGTGTGTGTGTGTGGGGGGGGGGGAGGGGGGTGTAACTGTCAGTGCGTCATCAGGCACTCACTGACTTTATTCTACCTGGCTGTCATTATATTAGCCACACAGCTCTCCATCTCTGCATGGAGATAGCTCTGCTTTCCACCCTCATTCTGTAAACCCCTAATGCTCTCTTTCCTAATCTTCCATTTTCATGATTGTTTTCACGGCCTGTTCAGAGCGAGTGAGGTGACGTTGGGGGGATTTTCTACAATTCCTGGGTTGCTGTGGTAGCCAGGCTCAGGTGGTGCTTGAGTAAATTGAAACAGCGTGAGGGATAAGCTGAAGTGTGTGTGTGCGTGTGTGTATATGTGCGTATGAGCGTGTATGTGTGAAAGAAAGAGAGGGAGACAGAGGCTGCTTGAGGATTTGCTGAATCCGCGCACTAGCTGAGATAAGAGAGCGTAGCCCCACTCACGGCAGGTTACTGCGGTCTCCCAGCTAATATACTGCAGCACTGTGTGTGTGTGTGTGTGTGTGTGTGTGCGCGTGTGTGCGCGTGTGTGCGTGTGTGTGCCACTGAGTATGTGGGTGTAATCTGTGTTTGTCCTGTTGCAGATTCGTGCCCAGTGTTGTGCAGCGGTAACGGCGTGTATGAGAAGGGAAGGTGTGTGTGCCTGGCAGGGTGGAAGGGGGCAGAGTGTAATGTGGAGGAAGGTCAGTGTATCGACCCCACCTGCTCCAACCATGGCTCCTGCATCCAGGGAATCTGCATATGTAGTCCAGCCTACAAGGGGGTTAACTGTGAACAAGGTAAGAAGTTTTACACTCTCCAGAGGAGATACGCACCTCATAATGTCACGTCTGCACTACAAAAATGGCTCCACTTCTACACATTTAAATGAATGACGTTGCTATTTTTGATTACGGTAAGCATTCAATTTAAAGCTGCGCCAATGACAATAGATCAAATGACAGGAGTACCTCATTGTGATTAATATATATAAAATGTACTCTCAAAGAACACCCTTAACATGCATTGTTTAGGCTTTCTAGCCAGCAACCCAGTTTCCACCTGCAACAGCCAACTGTTAACAGCCTGCCCAGCACCAAGTTAGCAACTAGCTAGCAAACATAATGAACATTTAGCTGCTTAAGAGGCCTTTAGCTCCTTGGTGGAAACCAAATTGAAGCCAATAGGAGTGTCATCAGGTGGACAGGAACACGACTTATGATGTATGTTAATGTTGCTTTGTGTCTGCTGGGTGTTTAAATAGGCAATTGTTTACTACACATTAGCAATTACATCTGATTTTATAAAATGTGTTTGCTGCTAGTTCAATTGCACCCAAGTGGCCAATAATCATTTAATGCAGCTTTAATAATGAATTT
Organism: Nannoperca obscura; assembly: GCA_036024295.1. Lineage (NCBI taxonomy): Eukaryota > Metazoa > Chordata > Actinopteri > Centrarchiformes > Percichthyidae > Nannoperca > Nannoperca obscura. The sequence goes on from JAVQJL010038584.1 coordinate 4,345, forward strand.
TAGCTATGGACCTAATTGATGCAATTTGTCAAATTGAAATGCACTGAACATACTGCTGGAATCTGCAGAACATTCAAACAGTCTGTGATAGCACATGATGTCCATCGAGGATATATTTCCATACATCTACCCAGACATCATATAAAAACACACTCTTCAGAGCTTGTCTCAAAATTAATTTACATACATTTTAGACTAGTTCTGTAGTTAAAAAACAATCTGGATGATTGTTGCCTGTACATACATGGTTACATTGCAAACAGCAACTCAGCATCACAGCAACATTGTATTTCCTCTTTACATCACCCAAGCAATGCTGGGAACCGTGCTGGCAAGAGCTTAAAACATGTTGATGGAAACTAGAATAAAAAGAATTATAGGAATGGAAAAATCAGGAAAATGTGCTTTTTAATTATATGATGTTTTCTGACAGTAGTAAGGCATAGAATTAACTATCTGTATATTTGTTATAGGCTGTAACTCTAAATTTATTATGCAAGCCAAGACATAAACCTGTGAGCAAAGGGACTGAAAAATGGCAAAATATAAATGATAGGTGACTCAGATAGCTGAGGCCCCTTACAGTTATCAACCTTTCATATCCTACACTTGCAGCTGTGCATTGTAAAACCACTCAATTAATTAGCAAAAACAAACAAAGCCATGACATTTAAAACAAATGATGTTGTTACATTTAATCATAACCTGATGGCACAGCTGTCTTAAACACCGCCCTGCTGTTGCTACCGGTATCTCGGCCTGTAGAGACTGAATCAGGTGTTTGACCTTGACCGGCGGAGCTGAGCTGAGCCAAGCTGAGCCGAACTGTGCTGAGCTTTGGCTCGGCACTTAGAGCTGTAATTACACACACTAACACTGTGCAGCGCGCAGACCACCATGACACACACACACACACACACACACACAAACCAACCCATTTCAGCCCTTATCAAAGCCTCAGTTCTAAGTGTCCTATGAAGTGTAATGTTGTGGAACAGATACAGGGATTGTAGCTAGGGTGGTTAACTCCTGGATGGGATGCAAAGAACACTGCTTTCATACCCGGTGAACTGATGATTATAATGAGGCAGGCACCCCCACCCGCCCCCAACCAACCACCCTCCCACTCTTTCACTCCCTCCCTTCACCTCTGACTCATACTTGCTTTTCCTTTTGTCCTCCCTCTCTCTGCAGTGGACTGCGTAGACCCTCAGTGCGGCGGGCACGGCGTGTGTGTGCGCGGGGAGTGCGTGTGCTCGGCAGGCTGGGCAGGAGTGAGCTGTGATGACCCGCTGCCAGCCTGTCAGGAGCAGTGTTCAGGACATGGCACCTATCTCCCTGAGTCAGACACCTGCGCCTGCCAGCCCAACTGGACCGGACCAGACTGCTACACTGGTAAGACCTGAGGATTACTGTTCACCCACAGAAAAAACACAGAAAAACTGCAACTGCACATCGCTGGTTTGCCAGTGTTCTTGTAGGAAGCGTGGTCTTGCCAGATACCATTTTCTGGGGATTTGATAGACATGAGAGAGAAATATGGATTGGAGCCACTCTGTGAAATGTCTCTCTCTCTCTCTCTTTCTGTGCATGCGTGTGTGTGTATTTGAGTGTGTTGGTTTTTTTTGCGCTCTCTTCATGCTGGTCGTAAATGAGATTTCCCCTCATGACTCTCGGCACAGCAGCCCTTTGGAGCCCCTCACCCCCCTTGCAATAGCGCTCACTTTTTCACGCTTTTTTTTTTTCTTTTACTATAACACACATATACTCATGCACACATATATTCCCTTCAGCGAAATGAGGGGAAAAAAAGGCAGGCGAGAAAAATAAAAGACCTCTTTTCTCACTTTGCTGCAAGGCCTTTATAGAGATTGCTACTCTGAGGGACATTCAGCTTGTCATTTAACAGCATGCTGATGTTGCATACCTGTTTAACTGTACGCTTTCTATTAGTTGTGGTTGTTAAATATGGTTGTAGAAAATATTTCTCAGTGACGTCTGTGAGGAAAAGGCAGGGAGCCATTGTAATGAGGAAAGTAAAGTGTGTACTGTAAAGTCTAAAATATTTAATGCAGTACTCCTTGTCCTTGTCCTTGCAGCGTAGACTGACAGACAGGAAAATAGTCATTATAGCACTGTTTCCACCACAGTAACTCAACACTAGTGTTGGGAAGGATCCGCTTTACCATGCACACCAATGATTTGGTGCTCTGAGGTGTATGCATGCCTTATTATAGTGATATAGCCCATGATGATAATGATAGACCGTGGCTGAATATATGAGATATGAGTGGCCTCTCTCTACCTGCCAGGCTTTTAATCAAAAGGACCCAGCAATTCTACATCCCGGTCTTGTTGAAGCATGGCTAAGCTAATGTAATTCTAATAGAGAGCTGAAAAACTCTCCAACTTTAATCCACTTTTTCCTCCCTCTCCATGCTATGTATATTTAAATTGAAATAACTTTTTACTGCAGCTGGATAAGTAGTCTTTGTGTGCCTCCAGCACTTTGCTCTCTTTACTGATGGATGAGGCTTTGCTTCTGTAGAGAGAGAGAGAGATGGTGAGGAGCGCACAGAAAGGGAAATAGACAAAAAGAGGCGGAAATAATTTTAAAGGGATGTTGCAAGAGGGGGGGGGAGGGGTACTGAAAAGAGAAAGCTGACAGAGACAAAGATGGAGAGATGGAGAAAAAGAAAGTGTATTAACATACCCACCAGATCTGATCAAAATGTCAGAAAAGAATAATAGAGCTGAATTGGAGTCCCTGTAGTTTAAATATGCGGTGCAAATAAGAATCATTTGGCTGTTATTATGAGTCTATTCACTCTTCATCTCCTTCAGGGAGCTCAGCTATTAGAGGTGGGAAGATTGTGTATTGTGAGAAAGTAGACTTTATAGTCTCTGAGGTTATCCTCTCCTCTCGCTTGTTTTTTTCTCTCACCTATATCCGATGGCTCACCCCCAACTCTGAATTTTTCTACTTTTCTCCGCTCTCCGTGTCCCCTGTGCCTCTTTTACCTTTCCTTTTTCTTCCAACGCTCAATTCCTCCATTTGTTCCCCTCCCTCACATTCTCTTTCCTTCTAACACATGCGCGCTTTTGTTTCTCACGCATATCCCCACCCACCTGTTTGACAGAGCTTTGCCCGGTGCCATGTGGCAGCCATGGCGTTTGCTCAGAGGGCCAGTGCCAGTGCGAGGAGGGTTGGATTGGCGCTGCGTGCGACCACAGAGCGTGCCATCCTCGCTGTGAAGAACACGGCCAGTGCCACGACGGGACCTGCATCTGCCAGCCTGGCTGGGAGGGAGAGCACTGTAACATTGGTGAGCTGTGTGTGTGGGAGTGTTTAATTATTCTTTGTGATATTTGGATTAGTGTGATTAATCGGATAAAAAAAAAGGTGTCACTGTTGTTGGGATAATATTCATTTGCGATTGCTTTCTCTTACTCAGTTCTCACTTCTCTTCCCTTCTCCCCCACAGTTACTCATGATTTGGACGTCGTTGTGAAAGGTTATTATCTTTATCTTTATTTAGGATTTTAATTTCATATTGTGCTCCTCCAACATGCTCACAATTGCCAAAAATGTCTGTGTGTGTGTGTGTGTGTGTGTGTGTGTTTGTGTGTGTGTGCACGTGGGACACACCTTTTCAGACGGCTGCCCAGGGTTGTGCAGTGGGCATGGGCGCTGTACCCTGGAGCAGAGCGGCTGGCGCTGCGTCTGCCAGACTGGATGGAGTGGGCCTGGATGTAGCGTTGTCATGGAAACTGACTGCAGTGATGGAACAGACAACGACGGAGGTGACATTCTAACATCATCTATCATTTTCTACCTCTTTTTCTCTTTCCTACCTCTTTCATTTCTGTTTTTCTGGCAGATTGTCCATTCCATTACTCCTCCTCCTGTTCTCTCTGGGCCCAAAAATCAGCCATTGTTCCTCCCCTTCATTCCTCTGTGTTGTCCCAGTCCTGCTGAGACTCCCGTAGAGTCCTGCTGGTCATTATTATATTGAATATGTATTTCTGTGAATGTGTGTGTGTGTGTGTGAGCACGCACATTTCTGCAAGTGTGTATGTTTTTCCTCTTATCACAGCTAAATGTCTAATATGCATACCACCTGCTAGGATAAAAGGCACTCAGAGACATTTTCAGAAGTCTAAATACAGCAAACCATGCAGAATAGATTTCTGCTTCTTTGGTTATCAGGTGTTTGGTGACAGGTGAGGGGTGTTTGTCGCTCAGCCTCGTAGCTGTGTAGTTCTATACTCAGGTGAAGAGACAAGAAAGGAACATTTCAGCAGTAGAAGGAGCTCTGCTCGTTACAATCATTTTCTCGCCATTTCAGTTCCATCTAAGGCTCCTCTTCAACACATAACGAGTTTTAAGAATATACTAAAATATTACATTGCTTTCAACTGTGTTCATTCACTTTGAAACTCCATCAAATATCCATTATGGACATGCCTTTTTAGGCGGTGCTGTAATCCATCATTGCAAACAAGGTACTGTCGCCTTTGTTTGGAGTAAAAGCTTCCTTGTTTTATTTTGTGTGTGTGTGTGTGTGTGTGTGTGTGTGTGGTTCAAAGTTTTGTGATGAGTGGCGTTTGAATCAATGCACACGGCAGCGGGAAAAACTCAAACACACACAAACATTTTTTGTAGTCCTTTTTTCAGGCGGTGCAGGGAGCTGATAGCTGCCGTGTAACCTTTTTTTCCCTGCACATTGTTTACCAGAGCTGCATGACAACACTTCAGAAAGTCAGGGTAGATGGCTTCTCAGAACATGAATTACAGGTCCTTACCCTGGATTATATAACCTCAGAGCCAAACAATGAAAAATGTTTTGTGAGCTAGAAAAGATGGGATAAATAAAGGAAACGAGTTATAGCAGGACTGAGGCCTGCCAACAGTGTGGGCACTAAAGGTTTTGGAATCGTATTAATGGATTATGTTTTATCTCATTGTTCCGATTATGCTTTGTCATTAATGGATGTTTCATCTGTGGTGTTTAAGAAAGGACTGTCACACTGTGCACCTAATACATATACACATTTTATGTGAACGTATTAACGATTCATTTGGTCGAACCTTAAACAAACTGAACCCTTTTTTGCTTTGCCTCTTTTAAAGGGGCGTTACACCGTTTCTACATATAAAAGTCGGTTTATTACTTGTGAAGGTTACTGGCCAGCCTGTGAAAACAGGTGTGTTATGTTTTCTGTGGCTTTGTCAAGTCTGGGAAAAAAATAACCCTAAGGCTGTTTTCACACAGAATCAGAGGTGTTGCGGTGATTCGCCGCAAAGTTGACTGTTTTAAATTGTCCACCGCTGCAGCCTGAGCGCGGTACCACGGTTCCATTAAAAAAGGCAAAATTTGCCTTTTTGGTGCAGCGCCTGATTTTATGTGAATTCGGCCTAATGATGTCATCAGGGGGTTATTTTAGCTGGACAGATACAAGAGCAGTTCTGACTTTCTAATCTAACACTCTGCAAGAAAGTAAACATGCATATTTCCCAAAATGTCTGACTATTCCTTTAAAATACTTTAAAAGGCATTGGCAAACATGGTCTAACAGAAAGTTCCTATTGGTTGCATCATGGGAAGTGTAGTGCAACGTAATTCATGTAGTTTCTCCCATATTTGGACTAAAAGTCAGATACCTCAGACTCTGCTACCTTGACTATGACCGTCATTTCTATTGTTTTATCTGTCTCTTATGAGTCCCCTACATTATGGAATTGTATAATGCATAGTGCTGGATTACCCCTTTAATACATATGCATTGATTTGATTTAATTTCACTGTTTCTCTCTGTATGAGTATGTTAAGTAGAGGTTGAGGTGGTGAGTGGGTGGAGGAAGGCATGTTTCTTTCTACATTGCCGTCAGGTTTATATTGCTTTATATGCAAAGAGGAATACATATATACTGAACTGACGTGTCTGTACTGTAGGTATCAAGCTGTGATGATTTGGGATGATTATGTTGGAGGAAGACTCACTAACAAAGCCTTATGGAGACCATTTACACTTTACACTCCTCTTATCTTTCTATCCTTCCACCTCTCTGCACAGCTTTTCAAATACCATAATTTTCTACCACACAATCCAGCCATCTCCTCTAATTTGCAGATACAGCACAGGCTCTCATAGCCTTCTCTTGCTGCAATCTTTTTGTCTCTGAAGATAGACGGAGATGGAGAGATGCTATCACAAGTAATCAGAGAATAAAAAGGAAGTTTGAAGAGAGAGTTTCAATTATTCCGCCTGCAGGAGGGAGAGGGGCGCATTCATTGTTCTTTCTCATGAAAAGACAGCATTTTTCCACACAATTGGCAGTGAAATGGCATGCACATATGTGCATACGTTAAACATGTTGAAAATCTACATTTTTACTGTACTTCTTTGTTTAATGGTTAACAACCATGCCTGCATAATTAAGTGAGAAACTTGCGTGTGCTTTTAATGTCGATTATATTACATATTTAATTAATAATGGGCTTTCAAGTTGATGTAGGGAATCTTATGGAAATCAACCATTGTACTATGCTGTCTTTGTGGGAGGAGGTTATAATAGAATATTGTTGGCCTTTAGCTCTCTGTGGTCAGATGCATTTAAATGTCAGCTCTGTTTCCTGCCTTTTCAGAAACAGGCTAGAAATAGGAAACACAAATGCCAGTCTGGCTCCTATTACCTGCCGCCTCGGTTTGAGTCTGCGGCTCTTTGTTTATGCCGGACTTGTATGGATCACATTCAAATAATGCTGGTGAGGCCGGTTGTAATTGTACGCTGATTGCCCCTAATAAACGTGATTTGATTGATACTCGTGATAATGATGCAGTTCATTGTTTTAGATTAGATTACTCCAGTAAAGTATTCCTGGCAGTTCAGAGGTTTTATGACGTCTTCTTCATGTCTTTCCACTTCTGATATATACAGCACCTTGGCCTTTAGAATAGAAATGTGTTCTCAGCACCGTAGTCACTTAAATCTTTTAAAGCCTTTATTAGCTACGCCTACAAAGATATTAATGTTTCACCTACATTAACTGCGTGAATTCAAGTGCCCTCTAAACAACCATCCTCACAAAAACACTGTTTGTGTGTGAATGTGTGCGTTGATTTTATTTGAACTATTTAAAAATGCTTAACTTCCTGTCCCTTCTCAGACGGCCTGATTGACTGTGTAGATCCGGACTGCTGCGAGCAGCTGAGCTGCGGCTCGGACCCTCTGTGTCACGGCTCGGCCGACCCCTTGGCCCTGTTGCAGCAGAGCCCCCCGCCCCCCACCACAACCCCCTCGCCCACCAGCACACACACTCACAGCTTCTACCGCCGCATACGCTTCCTCCTTGGCAAGGCGGCCACACACACTCTCCCTGGAGACGTGCCCTTTGATACCAGGTATGCGCTTGTTTACTCTTTGCGTTCTAGCTCAGCCTATGCATGCGAATACCTTCATGTATTTATCTTGTGTTTCTGTGTCCTTGAGGAGTCCTGCTGTATGACATGCTGAAGACATGGCTTGTGGATAATTGAGTAAATAGATCTGTATTAATGCATTAAATCAGCCATCATTTGTGTAATGAGAGGGCATGTGTGTGCATGTGAGTGAGGCTTTTTATGCGAGCACACGCCTGTGCACACATCTTAGTGATCAGTGTCCCAGTAGAGATTAGCAGTCACACGGCAGTGCATTGTCCTCCGGTATCAGTGTCAGGCGACAACTGCAGAGTATTTGTTTGTTACATATTAATGCTTAATGTGTCATTCAGTTACGCCAGTCGTGAAGGTGTCATCATACATTTTTCAGTGGCCTCTCACTGCCATGTAAGAGAGGAAATACATCTCACCAGCATGATGATGACCTAGAAACTTTGGTTTGCAAAACAAAAAGTGATGCCTCTCTGAAAAATGGCAAAGTGCATTTTTTCTCCCTCCCTCCCCTGGTTCACTTGTAGAATAAACAAATAAATTAATTATGTGGCCGTTTTTTCAGAGAGGAAATCGATGGCAGCTTTCAGGACAGGAGTAACAAACGGGGCAATGCAGCCACCCGGAGAAACCTCACCATCCTTCATTTATCCCTCTTCTGGAGTAACAGATTGGCTCCATCAATGAGCGTGTGTGTGTGTGTGTGTGTGTGTGTTTGTGTGTGTGTGTGTGTGTGTGCATTACATGTGTCTGTCTAAATCTGTCTTCATTTGACCCGCTCAGTGATTTTTCCAGATTTAGGCAATGTATTTCACACTTTACCTGCAAAATCAAGATGAATATTTCCAAACAGTGGAGATGTGACTGATAGTTAAAGGGCTATTTTAAGAACAACACAGCCCCTTTTTTGCTACAGTTACCACTGTCACTGTAATATAAACATGATGTGGAAGTTTAGTTTTTTTTATATGACAGGGTGTTGAAAGGTTTTACTGTGGGTGAAGCTATATTTATGGTCCTTGTATCCTGGCAATCGCTGGCAGATTTCTCTGTGCTAAAGAAGGGAATTGTACTGAGCAGAATAACTGCAGTTGCTTTTTCTTCACGCACAAGGTCATTTGCCTAGTGCGTCACAATATGCCTCTCTCTTCAAACAATGATTGTGTTCTCCATCATTGTAAACCTGTCATCTCTTCCCTTCTTTGTGTATCTCTGTCTTACTTGTTCTCTCTCTCTCTCTCTCTCTCTCTCTGCTTCCCGTCTTTGTTTTTCCAGTCGGGTAGCTGTGATTCGAGGGAGCGTTGTGTTGCAGGACGGCTCCCCTCTAGTTGGAGTCAACATCACCTTCCCACAGCATCCAGAGTACGGTTACACAATCAGTAGGCAGGACGGAAGGTAGAGACATCCACACACAAAAACACACAAAGGATATGCTTCTCTTAAACCCCTCCTTCTCCAATCTTATTCTGTTTTACTGTCATTTAACTTTAGTTTTGACCTGGTCACCTTGGGCGCCATGTCTGTGACCCTGATGTTCCAGCGCCCACCCTTCCTGCCACAGACACGCACCATCTGGACGCCTAACAACAACTTCCTGGTTTTGGATCAGGTCACTATGTCCAGGGAGGAAGCTCAACCTCCTAAATGTGACATCAGGAGTGTTTTGAGTCCCTACCCGCTGGTCCTGCCCTACCCGCTTCCCAGATACACAGGATCATGTGCAGAGAAGGGGCCAGCAGTACCTGAGCTACAGGTACAAAACTACGTTACCACAATTGGAAAGTCTGTATGAAATATAACAACACACTGCTTCACTTCACTTGTCTATGCATTACAGGCAGTAAGAATGAAACGTGGACTCAATTTGTAACAGCTCAGCAACAAACCAACCTGGTCTCACAGGATGTTGCAAATTTAGCTCAATTCACATTTGCATCGTGCAAATAAGGAATGAGCTAAATGCAAATTTGCGCTCCATCCATATACTTCCCCACATCAGAAGCAAATTAGGTGGCTGAAAGTCAGGTGTGGAGGTCAGGCTGGTGATTATATATTTACCCTCCTATGTGACTCCAAAGATATTTTCTTACAGTGACCACAACCTCACCCTGACCTTATTTCAGCTCCAACTAAAATTCTTGCTACACAGAAAGTTTTTTTTTTCTCTCGTTGCCTGGACACATGATACACGGCAAAGACACTGTATGTCAAATCCAGTATGCGCTATGGTCACATGATCCTTTTGTGGCAGAGGAAAGCGGTGTTTCTACTTAACTCAATATTGTCATTCATATACACAACACATCATCTGAACTTCACAGTTCAAGCTAATTTTGCAACATCAGATGAGTCGGGGATGCACAGATCGTCCAAATGAGAGGACATTTTATCCTCATGACAAATATCACCTCAAGACAAACAGGCAGTGAGCAAATACATGGAAAGAACAGTGCAGAGTGTTCACAGTGAGCTCAGTAACACTCACAGTGTTCACCTGTGTTAATAAAGGCAATCAAACCTGTAGACTTTGGATGAAAATGTGTCAGAGATAGTCGTCTTAGAGGTAATTTGATTTAAGGTAATAACTCAAAACGGCATCTGATTTCGAAGAGAAGTATTAAATTGCATGAATAAATGTTTGCTGCAGCAGCTACAGTTTATCAGAGAGATGAGCATGGCTTTTTATAACGTAAGGTATATATTTTTCTCCATTTTCTATCAAAGAAAGCCCTTGTGGTACAGACAGATATCATTATTCAGAGTTAATTTAATTCACAAAGAAAGTAAAGTGTGTTCTTAATTTTTATGAATATTTTTGTAACACATATGTGATGTACTTGCTCCACCATACTGTGTGCACTATTTTTTTCTGTACCTGCCAATGACACTTATTATGTTAGCTTATTATACAAAGTAATGATGAAATACTCTTCCCATCATCTTTATTTCTCACTCTGCTCTCCATCTTGTTGTCCACAGGCAGTGCAGGAAGAAGTTTCAATTCCGGGAGCCTTCGCAAAACTGAACTATTTGAGCACCCGTGCTGCAGGTTACCTCTCTCTGCTGCGAATCCTTCTCACTCCTCCCTCCCCATCGTCCCCCATCTCCCCACTGGGCGGTCTGTCCAAGGTGCATGTCCGTGCATCGATCCAGGGAAGGTTGTACCAGCGTTGGTATCCCGCTGGGCCTGGTCTGGTCCACAGGCTGGTCTGGAACAAGACTGATGTTTATGGTCAGGAGGTCTGGGGCCTCACTCATGCAACTGGTAAGTAGAATATAAAATATATTCATTTTAAATGTATTATTTCTCTCTCTCTGCCCCCTCTCCCTCACTCTCTTTCTCTCTCAACCAGATGACCGCCCACCCAGGGCCTCAAGGTTTCTGCCTGTTAAAAGGGAGTTTTACCTTGACACTGTCTCCTAGTGATTGCTCATGGAGGGAATTGTTGGATCTCTGTAAATAATACTATAAGGACTACAGTCTACTTGCTCTATATGGAAATATAGAACTTCTGTTATTATTTGGTGCTATACAAATACATTTTAATTGAATCGAAATTGAACATGTTAATGAGAGAAAAACAGGAAAACATCTGGGGCACCCTGATGGATTCGGGGTCAGACAATGACTGTACAGTAATTTCAACGTCCTTCAGTTCACAAACTCTCTCTGATCTTATTTTCTGTCATTTCTCTACTGTCCCTCATTGAGACAAAAATGGCAGATAAAATACTCAAATATAGAAAAAGGAAAAACATCCAAGTCATGAAATGTATGTATATTTATTACTCATATATAAATCTGAGTGAATCTGAATTTATCAAAAATTTGATCCAAAATAGCAACATGTCAATCCCATAAGTGAACATCCAAATAATCCTATATACATTAAAAGTATGTGGAAAAGTAAGAATTTTCAATGGAAGCGGTTGTGTGCCATTTTTTGACATCTGTAGAAGACAAAGACGTTTGTGTTATGCTGCATAACAAGAACTCGATGCGTCACTGATGCGTAAAGGAGTAAAGGAGTAGTTTGACAGTTCACTTTCTTGCCAAGAGTTAGATGACAAACAGCTAGCCTGGCTCTGTCAGAATCTATAAATCTCACTAATTTAAATGTATCTAGTTATTTTTTTTATTTGAACACAAACAGAAATGTTAAAATTACATATTGTGGTTTCACGTCACTTACATGCTTTAACTACTTCTTGGCGCACCGTGAGGTTGCCAGGCAACCAACCGAGACCTCATAGAGTCGCTGGGCATGAACACTGTTTACATAGAAATTATAACAGGTCGTTACTTCCCGTAAAACCACAACTTGTCGTTCTTACACCCTCTCTATGTATGGATGTACAAACATGATAAAGTGTGTTAATTACTGAGCTGTAGAGTTGCTGGTAGGTGGATTTGTAAACTTTGAAGAGAGACAGGCTCCGTGTCTTTATGATAAGCTAAGCTAATTAGCATGCTCTAGCTGCATAATTAATGCACAGACATGAGAGTGGAATCAATCTTTTCATCTAACTCTTGACAAGAAAACAAATAAGCCTACTTCCAAATGATTGAACTATTTCTCACAAATGGCTCAGGTTTCTAAGGGAAAGTGGATTTGTAGCTTAGTCTCACTGGCAAAGTATTTCCAAATATAAAAGTCTTGAGAGATGCAGTGAAATATCTTCCCTTTGGATAAGATGCAAACCAAAAAGAAATGAATAGAAAAGAGAAAAAGACTACCGTTTCTTAAACGTTTGAAATGAGGTGTTTCGATGGGTCAAACACAACAATACAAGAGCAGCAATGCTATCATCCCCTTTTAACTCTATGGTCTTCGAGTGGCTGTTTCAGTACTGTGGTTTGCACAAAAGCCTAATTGGAAGTCATTGTGTAAGTGATTGACCATTCAGTAGGTAATCAACCAACTGTTAATGGACAGTCTCCTGCTGGGAAAAGAGAGACTGGATAATGAATAATTATTGTGATGATCAGGGTAAGTTTCTTTAATAGTGGTTTGACACTGGCAAATTTTGCAGAATGCAAGGAAGTGTTTACTGTCGTTAAAATATCGTAATCAGGAAATTCAAAACATGTTATTAATGCATTGGGAGGCGGATCGTGCAGTTGATGAACATCAAGCAGTTTGGATTCTGTTCCACCTTTCCAAGACCTAAACTAGAGTTGTAATGAGATGGAGAGATGGATGGCTCGAGAAATGCAGAGTAACTGGCAGTAAAGATATCATCTGCAGTGACAGAACTGGCTCTCTGCAGAAAAATGTGTCAAATACAAATGTGTGACAAGTTTACATGAATGTGACCCATTGTCTCTTATCCCCTAATGTCCTCTCTCACCTGTGCAAAAAAAAAAGACATAGTGGATGTATGTAAAATGTCATTTTAAAGATGCCATCAAGGCTCGAACCTTCCTATTGGCCATATAAGAGATAATGTTTCTGCTATCCGTGTTCACCACTTTTCTTTGCGGAAGGCTGTAGACAAACAGTCCAGCTGCGAGAGGGAGCTTTCCATAAGCACTGAGATATCGCAGGCATACCAGGAGCTTTGTCCACTCGAGTGTATGGTCTGCAAAGATTGCATCTCTCCATCCCTAGGTTTTCTCTCTCCTCCTCTTCCATCCCCTCCTCTTCTTATCTGTAAAAGCAGTATGTCATCTGCTCCAGCTCTCTCCTGATCTTTCACCTTTCCTCAACTCCACTGATCCTTTGCCCTGCTTTGCTGTAACACCTCTCTCCCTGTCCTCCTTGCCCCCCCCATCTTCACTGTGTTTCCTGTGTTTCTGTCCTCTCCTGAACTCTCTTTTCTTCTCCTTACTGCTTGTTATTTCCTCCATTCTCTCTGATCTCCCCTGTTACCTCTTTGTTGTCTTCACCTGCCCTCCCTTGTTGTCTCTTCTCTGCCCATGTTTCCCCCCTTATCCTTCCTTTATAGTTCCTGACTGTGGGGGACGTATTTTTAGCGACGGGTGGGGGCTGCCCTGGGTACATGCATACGGGCCAAACCTTAAATGCACGCACGTAATAATGTTTAGAACAACTGACAGATGTAGAACATTTCCTATAGTGAAAGCTGAAACTTGCGCAGAAATAATATCTCAGCAGGATCAACAGCCTGATGAGATCGAGGATATTTAAACCTGCAACAAGCTCAGCTGCTGTGTGGCGCGCAAACAAGACTATTTTATCACACATTATAGGTGGGTATAGGTTGGCCATCATGGCCAATCACAGTCACTACTTTCATCCCGTGTAAACACAGTGCTCTCCCCGTTGTGATGCAGCGACAGTTTGGGAATCCTGCGAGTTTTCCTCAGAAGAAATGTATTGATGTCTGGGACATGCAGAGTTTCAAATGTGAATACAGCAGCTCAAATATGCTGCCAATAGCAGATGATGACTATTTCTTTTTTGTCATCACAATAACCCACACAATTACCATCTGCAGTGAAATACCCCCGTAATGCAAAAAATAAAATGGAAGTAGAATTTAATACATTGTTTAGTTTGTTGCATGTTTGTCAGTTTTTTTAATGTATGCAGATAGACAGGTTTTAAGAGATTCATGTTTTTTCTTCAAACCGTACATGCTTGTTGATTTGCAGAAGGACCTTTTTATAATAATTAATCAGAATGACAAGTTTGATGTTGGTTGAACTAAATTTAAGCAGCGGTTCTGGCGTGCATAATTGTGGCTTGACAGGCTGCAACATCACTCCAGTGAGAGACTGCAGGTGGAACAGATACATGCTCACCAGAGTAAAGAACAGGCCTTCAGTATGGGCTATTAGTACTACTATCTTAGATGACAGAGCTGGTAAGAATTAACCATTCATCTTTATTCTGCAACATTGGCATTGATGCTATAACATATATAAATATAATAATATCAAATTAAAATAATGTTTAATAATATTTTTTCCCTGTGTTATCAGGTCAGCTAGTTGGAAAACTACAAGTGGAAAGATTCACAAAACATGAATATATGGCTTGTGTGGTTTCAGAGAGGTTTCTGTGGGAGTGTTTTCACCTAATAAAATGGCAAAAATATCATGGAACAGTGCAGTGCACTGAGCCGTCGATCTGCTCTGAGCAGCCGGGCGGCGGACTCATTCTTGGCACCAAGATTGCAGTGCACCGCTAGATTGGCATCGCCACATCCTCTACCGCGCCTCTCCTCCCACTGTGGCGCACGACGAGTCACCTAGATACCAAAACAGCGCCGATGAGGAAATCACCTCAGAACACTAAATCAAATAGAACCCTGAGATTCCTGTTTCAACAAAATAAGAAAACACTGGATTTATAGGGTAAAATCCAACAAGCAGCGTAAAAAACAGTGTAAATTCTGCATAAATGTGCCAGGGGATATATAGATAACATGCAGCCACACCCTTACCACTGGATACTAGGTTCCCTTTTATCATAAAGCATATTTTTAATTGGTTTTGAAATATTTTAAGTGAAGAAATATGCTATTTTATGTTTTTTTCCGCTACTTTATTTTGCTATGACCAGGTATGTTGAGAGCTCCTCTAAACCTTTATCTGGCACACAGTCGCACCAGTTTAAATAGTTGGTTAAATATACAATATTTTTTATACTTTAACCATAACATAATATTCCACCCATAAGCAATTGAACAGATACTGTTGAAATTAATTTCATCAGAGGTTATTTAAAAAGGTAAATTATATTTCCACAGCCCCCATGGTTTCCAGTGCTTTGTTGGCAAAATGACACAGATGCACACAGGCAAACGTGTGTGTACGCACACACTCCATGTGCTCACACGTAGCCAGAGAGAGCAAGAGGAAGGGAGATCATGCTCTGTTTGCTGGGGTGAACACATCGCCTGAGGCTTCAGCAGAGGAGAATGAAAGCTTTCACCTGTGAGATATTGAGTGTGCATTCATGTACCTTGGTGTGCATGTGTATTGTTTGTGAGAGAGTGTGTATACGCATGCTGCTGTGTGTGTCGTTTCTTGTAATATAGCTACAGTAATATTCGGTTGTGGAGCAGTTCACAAAACACTGACATTTTCCCTTTGAGATTGCTTTGCCCGTTTTGTCCTGGAAAATCCTTGTTCCTCAAATAAAGTCAGTTTCACTGTAGAATAAAAAGGAAAATACAGGACATTGTCACATGGCAATGTATTTATGGCAACTTCTGATGCATTTTCATAAGGATGGATTGGTTTCCAGGTCATGAAACAGGTTCTTCAAGGGGGTTGCAACGTGACTTTAAGGGTCAGAAATTACACAATATATTACGTTGTAAGACGCTTAGTTCTGTTTCTGTCCTTTTTAAAAACCCAAGATCACAAGCCTATCAGAGCTTAAGACACACAAAATTGAAACAAATGATCCTTTTGAATGAACTTAAGAGATAGTTCCCAGACTAAGAACTTTTGTCCAACACTATATAGTTTCTTTTTCTCTTCCACAATCCCCAGTGTCCCAAATTACCCATTATTTTCACTCCCCAATCACTTCATCGATTGTACCCACTGAGTTGGAGATTTAAGTCATCCCTGTGTGTCTGCTGAGTTTCTCTCCACTTTAAAGGGAATCTACTGAGTTTGGACATAATGTAAGTGACCCTGCTTTGTATTCCACCATCTCTACTCGTCTTTTCTTCCCCGGTTTTAGTTTAGTTCCCATCAATAACACAGGCATGTTGGTTTACTACAAAGCAAGTGACTGACAGCGACAACTATTCCTCTTCCACGTTTGTGTCAGCTGTGTCAAGCTGTCAGTGCAGTATACCATTATCTTCATTTAAAAGCAATTTTATATAATTTTAAAATGTGACAAAGTTAACTGTACTGAACTCCTACTGCTTTGATTATAGAGTAGGTTAAAGAGTGTTTTTGAACATATTTTGGTTACTTAAGGAAAGATGTAATGACGTCTTACACTTAGGTTTACTCATGACATGAAAGCATTGCCCACTAGCCACTCAATGCAATCAAAAACTACGCATGTGATAAGAATTAATTTATATTCTTAAAGCGGTGCTAATCAATATTTGTATGCAAACAAATGTCTAAACTACTCTTAGTGACGAGACCAGAACTCTGCAGATCTCCTCAGCTTTACGTTTTAGTGTCTTTTAGCTCATTAGTTTGGTTTTTCAGCCCGCAAACTACAATAAAAGTTGTTTGCAGACCCAGCAGGCAGCTGTTTTCAGTGAAAAGGCTCTCCTAAACCCACTACAGACAATGTTTACAACTAGCTTGTGAACGTAGCATTTAGCATGCTCAAGAGGCAGATATTTGCTTACCAAAAGGGGATTAAATATTGGCTTTACATTCATCACTTGGCTAGAAACATGTCTCCAGATAGATGCTAATGTTGCTCTGCTTCTATCTGATGTGTAAGTAGACAACTATTTGCTAACACGTTTTCAATACCAATAAATGAATAAAGTGATAATATGACAGTGTTTTGTTAACAACTCGCTCTGCTTCCCCCAAGTGGCCAAAAAATCAATGAATGCAGCTTTAAACAAAAGTAGAGATACCAGAGTTTAGAAGTACAGTAAAAATATGGCTTCAAAATGTTACCAAAGTAAAAGTACAGAGGTATTACTAGGAAAACATAAACACATATATTATATAATGTAATGTGTTGGGTAGACTCATCTATAATAGCACATTAATAAGAATCTTATGAGTTAAACTTTATCTGTAAAGAAGCTATAGCTGTCAAATGAAGTATAAATAGAAAGAAGCATGAATTGAAAGTACTCAAATCCTTTAAATGTGTACATAAGTACAGTACTTTAGTAAATGTACTCATGTGTTTCAGAATGACATGTAAGGATGTTTGTGTGTTCACATGTTTTCGAGAGCTCCTCTGGCTTTGTCACCTGCTGCCTTTAAGCGTATTCCAGTTCTGAAGTGGTAAATTACTGTCGAAACATATTTAATCCTGCCGAGCCAAAAAAAAAGAAAGAGAAAGAAAAAAGCTGTTGATAGTTGTTAGTTGTAGTGGGAAGCCGCACAGCGTATCATTACAACTAAGAGGCCAAGCAGCTAATTCTAGGGCTCCTTCATGAAGATGGGCTCCTCCTGATTACGCCTCCACTTCTCACTGATCTCTCTCAAACACACACACTGATGAGATCTCGCTACACGCTTTTCATCTGTCTCACCACTCAATACAGTATAGTTTTCAGAGCAATGGGGAAGAGCGTGTGCTTGTGTGTAAAGTCGGGCTGTCAAATTCTGTACAAATGCCACCACATACAGCTATTTCGCTTAGACACAGCAGGTCTGCAGCGCATAGGTATTATGGTGCGTGACATCAAGCCCTTTCATCTTTGCATTTCAGTGTCTGTCGGCTATGAGTATGAGTCATGTCCTGGCATTATCCAATGGGAGAGGAGGACTGCTCTCATGCAGGGATTTGAACTGATCCCCTCAAACCTTGGAGGGTGGTCTCTGGACAAACACCACGCCTTCAACATACGCAGCGGTGAGAACAAACAATATACGTATGCCTTGTCTTTCTGTGTATTTTGTTTATTTTTTTATTATTTATTATTTATTTTCAAATGCACAAATTTAATAGATTTTTTTTTTTTTTTTTAAGAATCAACACTGAAGTTTTGTTTCCTTTGAATCAATCACACACAGCGTATCCCAAATAAATAAGGATCAGAATACTATAATGTAAAAATTTTTATTTTTAGTTTACTTAATTTGACATTCACAAAGCAACACAAAAAATATAAAAATATATCATCTTTATTCCCCATTTAAAACCTCTGAGGGAGGCTCAGACAGAACACAGAATACAGAAAATCTGTCATGTGGAATAACCAAAACTGAAAACAGAAAATGTTGTCTTTGTGTAGGATCCCATCACCCTTAGTACAAAATCTGATTGAGAAACTATGTTTTCAGGGCCTTTAAGGTATTTCTTGCTTTCCTCCCTCTCCAGGAATCCTTCACAAGGGAAATGGGGAAAACGTCTTCCTCTCCCAGCAGCCTCCGGTCATCAGCACTGTGATGGGGAATGGCTTTTACCGGAGTGTCCCCTGCGGTCCAAGCTGCAGTGGCGCAGCTCGGGACATGATGCTGTTTGCCCCCGTGGCACTGGCCAGCGGCCCTGACGGCTCTCTCTACGTGGGGGACTTCAACTTCATCCGCAGGGTCCATCCTGATGGATACACCCGAACCATACTTGAACTCAAGTGAGAGTCCTGATCTCGTTGAGTATGCATGCGATGAGCGTAGACTGATCTTGGGAGGGATCTCCCACAGTGCGAAGCGGTGGGATTCTGAGCATAAGATTGACTTGAGCACAATTAAAAAACAAAATTAGCTCGGCTGATATGGGTTAGTATGGCATTAGCTCTGGCTGGCATCTGCGTTTGTGATCTGTTCGATCTCAATAGAAAACTTTCTGAAGTTTGTCTTCATGCAAGTGTGTGAGGTTCAGACATCACAGACTCCAATCTACCTCTTTAGGATGTGAGAGAAGCTGAACGTCTTTGCTGTGAAACAAAGATATTTTTTTCTGTGGATTATGACGATGATATCTCCTACTGTGCTGCAGGCACTACATTCTCTATTTCTGTATTTTCTCAACCGTAGAATCTCGATGGGATTGCACAGTCATTTGTCCTGTAAAGTGTTCTCCTTATGTAACGTCACTTTCTCATTCTCTGTTATTATTGTATCCCTGACTAATATTTCTGGTTCAGACGGAGGTTTCATAGTGTCTGTATTTGATACTTTCCTGTCCTCTGGGAGGAAATGCCAAAAAGCTTCCTGTTTAGGTTAATATTTAATGTGAAACACTACAGCCGTCTAAATCAACCCTAATCTCACTATATGAGGAGAAAATTGACTCATTATAGCCTATGAAATTCAGAGTGACTCTTGTTAGCATCATAAATGACTGCTTTTACTTTCTCTTTTCTCCTTTTTAAACGCTCCTTCGTGGCTTATTATCAGAAACCGGGACACCAGACACAGGTGAGAACCAGCGATTAACACCTTTTTTATTTACCTGCACAAAACACAGGATATGTTGCAAAATTCCTCACAGCACTTTATCGTGTTTTTTTTGCCACAAATTGTGTAATTGCATTGACCCGACTTTCCCTCTTCCCACAAAACCACCACACCTAAAAAGTTGCAGTCAGGTCTGTGAAATCCTCATATAAATTTCACTAGGTGATATTAAATTCATAAATTGGAAGTCGGCCAAAATGTCAAGGATTTCATGTTTTAGAGGATTACTGGTAGTGTGTTTGGAGGATGCAGCGGTTCACTCACTTCCTGAGCCGGACTGAAAGCCTGAGGCCTTGTATGTCCTCGACATCGTCCCTGGCCCAGAGCCTCGATGGTGGTGGGAGCTCTATACACCGTGTTCGACACAAGATTAGACAGATGTTATAGGGGGTGTGTGTGTGTATGTGTGTGTGTGGATGTTTGTCTACGTGTGCGCCACTATCAGGGGTTATATCGAGCTGATTGTGATTCTGGGCGATTGAGAGAGACACAGAGAGGGATTATCCGCTTTTTTCAAGATTCCACATCTCGAGCATGCCAAAGTTTCCAACCATGCAAAAAGGATAACCTTGCTGGGTGTTTACGGTTGTACTGCATGGGTGGGTGTGTACATATGTCTGCAAGCGTGAAAATGTTATTGTGCCTGTGAGGCATAAACCGTGACACATTTCTCCTGTATAGCCTAAGCCAGTGACTCCTAACCAGGGGTACTTGTACCCCAGGTGGTACTTCTGCAGCGTCTGCAGTTGGTGAGTGGAAAGATTGTGGAGTAGCTCTGCTAATTAGACCAAATGAAAATCAAACTTGAAAAACTATGGCCACATACTGTGTGGCCTAAACACGGCATGTTGCTGCTATGAGTGCATCAAAAAGAGGAAGTTGAAACTACTAAAATGGCTGGCTCGTTAAATTTAAATGTTAAATAAGTAGCTAAAAGTAATGGTTAAACAGTTGAAATAGAAATTGTACAATAATAGATAAATTGTAGCTGATAGTAAGGGATACGTTTTTGAAATAGGTAAGAAGGCACATTCAACCTAGTCATTGACAGTTAAACTGTATGAAAAAAATATTGTTACATCCACTATTATATCCACTTTTATACCATTAGTAGTTTAAAACCAATGCATAGGAAAACACTGGGAACATCAGCTGGGGTACGTCAGAAAAACAAAAAGGTTGGGAATCGCTGCTCTTAGCCTATAGCAACTGGGTTCTTCTGAAGGCACTTCATCCTCACCCTGGAGGTTTCTCCTTCAGCTTCCACTTCCTCCTTTTTCTCCAAGGCAGCTTTTTACTGTTAGCAGCATGTTAGTGTTTCTCTTTCATTCTATACTATTGTTCTCCCCAGTCAAATACATTAATTATTCATCCATATTCAGCTTGCAAAGCTTTTCACTCCACATTTCTACCCTGCAAAGTGCCTATCAGCCAACGGGGCTTCAAAACAAGGTGCTCTCCGTGGGGAGACAATATAGGATGTACTCACCTTAAAACCTTTGTCTATTCTTTTCCTTTAAGAGTTTGGTGCGAGCAGTAAAGCAAATAGTGGAGGAAGTCTTCTAAAATATTATCTGAAAGCCCAGGCGGTCGATTCAGAGAGACAGTCAGGAACAGCTAGATCACTATGTCTATCAACTCTGATCACTGTTAGGTTATTATGTGTGGAGGGAACAAGGGAGGCGAGAGTGGGATTGCTTGTGCCGTGGTTGTTATTGTTGTTCATTTCCCTTGCACTGGATAGATGTATTCGGAGCTGCGAACGTCTAATTGAGAAAAAGATTGGTGAAGTGATTTGTAATCAGTTATATGCACCGTGCAAAGCTGGTGGTAGCTTCAAGAGGCCCAACAAATATGATATGCTGCGCGGAGCGGTGGCACACTTTGGAACTCAGTGAATAACTCTCTTAGGATCAAGTTTAAATTATGTATGTGCAGTTCAGTGCAGAGCTCTGTAAACAGTTATGCACTTAATGGACTAGATGACTGACAGCAACCTTGGCTGTGTTGCAGTTATTTTATTTTATTCTGGGTTGCGAGAAGGTTTCGGCTAATATCAGAACAATGTTTTCTCTGTAGAAAGTGAGGGTTGGTTGGAGCAGAATAGTCTCACAGAGTACAGCTGCTGTCCAAAGCAAACAGAAAATGACAGCAACCTACAAGTAACCTGCACCAAACCGCTAAGTACAGAAAAAAAAGAGTTTTTAGGTCTGTGAAAAGTGTAAGTGTACCTTAATTGAGAAAGAATTTGCCATTAGATATATTTTTCTTGACATTGTAACTTCCATCTCAAGACTTTTTCCATTGAATCTCTTTGGGTGTCTTCGAGTTTAATTGGCAGGACGCCTTTGTCCAGACCCAGCTGACATTGGATTTCACTCAACAAAGTAATTGCTTTGAAATCAGTTAGTTACAATGTTCAAAGTGCAAAATTTAAATTCTCTCACAGTTTTCGCGATCACTGTGTTCAAGTCTCAATAATACAGACCAATAACCAAAACGTCAACGTTTTTTTTCTGTGTGTGATTAATGAACTGCAGAATATATGTACAGGAGCAGGTCCAGCCTTGTCTGTACGGCTATATGCACACAGTGTTGGCACACAAAGTACAGTATACAGCTCACAGTCAATATAAGGGTAAGTGAGGTCAGTGTTCATAGTGTGCTAACTTAGACAGTTTCATTAAAAGAGTACGAGAAAGTGAATAATTCCATACTGCAGTCCACATAACATTGAATTATGCAGAATAAACTTCAAGTCTTTTGTCCACTCTTCCCTCTCACAAACTAACAATAACAACTAGAACAATAGACAATTATGTGTCCACATGGTTAATTTGGCTCAGGCCAAATTTAGCTGTATGAATGTTCTGTGTTTCATTTTGGTCTGGGACCTTTGTTGCATGTTATCTCTGCTCCTATGTCATTGTCCCGCTTGTTTTCATGTCGCTCTCAGTTTAGTTTGCTTTATTGTGCACCATATTCAATTTTACAGCTATCATGTAGAATATAGAACACCACAAACAGACACATACAAATATAAGATACAACTAATAAGCTTAACCCATTCTCAAAAGGCTCCAGACTCTTGCGACAGAGGTATTATATCACACAAGTGTTGTGTAAGAATGCAGCTTTTGGAAGGATTTGTGAATGCATGAGTTATGCTCACATTATCCTGTCTGCGCATACATATATACATAAGGTTGCTTATCTCTGCCTGACATGTGGGTACATTTTTGCCGATGAACATACAGTATGACTAGCACTATAAAATCTTGGCTCATAGTAAAACATCTTCCAGGCGTCATTGTAAGTAATTGTAGCTCTGCACACTGTTGTTTTTGTACCAATACTATAGGTGATCCTTATATAATATATACACACTAAACCATGAACCTGAGAGGCACTGACATCAGGTCTCCTTTGTTTCCTTATCACATAGTATTAAGCAGTTTTCTAATCAAAGTGTGTTCCTTCGCTGTAGTATGTAGTAGACATTACTATTCTCCATTGCAAAGCTCCAGAAATGAGTTGTTTAATTTACATACATTAATTTAGAATAATTTACATAAAAATTTAAATAGAAAAGAATGCCCACATGTTATTACTATGGATGGATCTAGCACAAAAGAAAGAATTAATTAATGTTACATATTCTAGAGTCTTTGAAGAACTGCCATGAGGTTTCTGCAGTATACAGTTTATTGTACACTTGTAAGAGTAACATAGAAAAAGCCTAGCACATCAGGCGTCTGGATCCAGGTCACCATTTTCCTCTTTGTTTAAAAGATGGTTTATAGTTTTATAGTTTTCCCACTGACACTGAATATTTCTCATTCTTTGAAGGTATGTTGACACTATAAGGCATTTGTTGAACACTTTGACTCCATCATTATCCTATTAACACTAAACAAACTTTCTGATACAAAATCCTAAGAGTGAGATTATCACTTAAAGCTACTATTCAGCCACTGTGGCTGTGGGCGTCTGTGCTATTTAAATTAGCAGACATTAATCTTGTTCTTCCAGCACAGGCACAAGTTTACTCCTGGAGCCTCTCATACTAATGCTATTCATTGGGATGGCCTAATTGCCTCTAAATGCCTTAACTTCAACTGATGATGTTGTAGAGTTATGAATTCTGAGTAATAGAATCTTCTAAATTAGGCTAGTTTCACTGTCTATCAGCTTGTGCCACTTTGGGTAAGTGAGTAAGAGAAAAGACTTTATTTAACACAGTTAGTTGCCACTGGAAAACATTGCAAAATGTACATACAACTTTACTTATCTTACTTTGCTTTCTTATTTTATTCTTTATTAACGTTGTACACTCTTCTCTCGCTAGCACCAGTCCTGCTCATAAGTACTACCTGGCCATGGATCCAATGGGGGAGGTTCTTTACGTGTCTGACACCAGCAGTCGCAGAGTGTACCGGGTGAGGAACCTTGGGCAGCCAAAAGATCCGTCTCGAAACCTGGAGGTAGTGGCCGGGACAGGGGAGCAGTGTCTGCCTTTCGATCAGAGCCACTGTGGGGAGGGCAGGAAGGCCACTGAAGCTGCGCTCAATAACCCTCGAGGTAGGAGAATATTGTCACTTTCTACACACTTTTGCCATGAGCATGAATTACATGTATCATTCCTACAGGCCAAATAACAGTAATATTTGGTGCACCTACCTGGGAGACTAGACTTTGACTAATTGACATTTTGAAAATTTTTATATTTTCCTGATTTCATGACAAAAAACTAAATTCAGTCGGTCTGTATATATTTCACCACCTCCCACCATTTCATACTTGGCAGAGCGCAGCACATTCAGAATCGGTGTTGAGATCGTCATGGGACACACAGAGAAACTCATAAAAATCCTAATCTCATAAAAAGTCACTCTGATAACCCTGGAGCTGTCTTTGAGACGCGGCGCGCGTTGAAGGCCGTTCTCCTGGAAGCGTTATATTTGAAAAGATGGTGATCTGTGTGGGAGGGTGAGGTGGTCTTTTTTCATACGACAATAATGCGATCGCATTTGACACATTTCAAGCTGGTCACAATGCTGTTTTACAACATGTAACATGTGTCCTAGACAATATATCACTTTCTATCAAGTCCTCCTCCATGGAGTCCTTTTCTGAGGGGGGTTTGCTGTCATACTCAATTCTTGCGCTTGTTCAGAAACTGACTGCCAACATTTTGAATTATGTGCAAATGATTAATTATTGGATAACAGGCATCGTGAGACAATGCTCTATTTTGTCAGACAAAAGAGAATTACACTCCATTGTGATTAGATTTATTCTCTTAAGTTATAGTGCCGACTTTCTTTCCCTTTAAACTGCAAATATATTTATATAAGATCAGTTTTCTAATGCGTAATCCCTACTCAACTATTAATGTTATGATTCCTGTTATGTTTTGACTAGAGGCAAACACTTTCTTTCACATATCATTTGTAAAATAGCGTTTTCACTGTACGCCCTCAAATATTTAGATATGCTGTGGCATTAAAATAATGCTTAATTGGTTCAAGGACCCCACTGTGTTCTGTCACAAAAACACTCGGCACATCCGCACCAGCAGCCTGCACTGTTGACACCAGCAAGGATGGATTGATAGATTCACGACTTCTTTCTCGACCCAATCATCAACACAAATTGATTTAGTCAAAATTAAGGTAATTACTTTATCTATTTCATGTGATCTACTTTCAAAATAACAACTTGTTACAAAACAGTGTTTTTATGAAAAGGAAAGTGTCTGTCTTATGTGCAGACAGAAGACAGACATAAGACAGCCGACATTTTGCCATGCCACAGCCGGAAAAGCACAGGCGTGACTAATAAAACTTTCATCACGGCAGCACTCCATTCAGGTGATCCAGTTTCTGGACCCTGGTATTGTGCATGCTGGCTCGCTGTCATGGCTTACTGGGACACTTTAATGGAACGAGGCCATTGCAATGTTGTTAATTGCACCTGCGCTAAAAATGTCAAAAGTATATGTAAAAAAAAAATTTAAATAAAAGAACTACAACAGGTGGTCCCCGTTCTGGATCTGGACCAAAATACAAATTATTCTGGACAGGACAATTTTGCAGCACAATGACCTGCACTGCTTTCGATTGATCACATCACGTCATTGTGCAGCTGCCCGCTAGTCGCCGCACTTTGTTTCAGATTGTCGTCAGATGCCCATTTTGGACAAAACTATCCCCAAAACGAAACCATTTGAAGGCGTCACATTGAGCCTCCAGCAGAGTAATTGTAAAGTCACAGACACAGCAAGAGAGGGCAATGGAGGCTTCACTGAGAGAAGCACTGGTCCTAAGCAAACACAATAAGCCCTTTTTGGCCACTGAATTAATAAAAGAGTGTATGAGTGATGCAGGCCACGTTAGAAGGAAAGCAAAAGCATGAAATGACAGACAAAATACATTGGATACCACTCCCAGATTCCTCTGCAGCAAGATGAACTCCAGATTTGCTCCAGCATCTAATTGATGGCATAAAAAAAGACACAATTCATCTCACTTGCCATGGATGAATCAACAAGGATGGACCATCCATGACGGGGAGGGAGAGGGGGTTGGTGTAACGCTCAGACTCTCACCACCCTGGTCTGATATATCACTGCATAATCCCACCAAACAGTTCTGCATGCCAGTTTGGGTGAAATGTACTCAGAAGGAATGACAACTGTGATGAGACTTGTCGACTATTTTAAGGCATCATCTGCACTGCAGCATCACATGCTGTTCACACATCCGACAGAGGTCGTGCAACTTTTGATGATTTGTTGCTTCAAAACAATGTCAGGTGGTTCAGTGACGGCAGAGTGATGGAGAGTTTTGGGGCCATTCGCACATTCACACCTGTCTGTCTGAGCCAAAAAGGAAAAGGAAAAGCCTAAATGTTTTGGATTTTCTTTGAAATGAAGAGAAAATGAAAGCTGTTGTGTTCGTGACAGATATAACATCTCACCTCAATGACCTTAATGTCAAGCTTTAGGGCAGAAGCAACACAGTGAGCGACGTTACGTCTGCAGTGTGTGCTTTTCAGAGGAAGTTCGAGGTGTTTACACTTGACATGCAGGAGGGCATGCTGCACTTTCCAAAACCTTTGGAAGCAACCAGTGGAAAAAAATCACCATCAGGACCATGCTGAGTTCCTGGGAAAGCTGTTTGAAAATTTCCAAATCCGCTTTGAGGACTTCAGCATGGGAGAACAAGTTCTACTGTGCACTGAAAACCCATTTCTTGTCAGAAAAGTCACAGAATTCTCGATGAAGGCACAGAGGATCTTCCCCTGAGTTAGTACAGCTTCTCTGCAAACTGAGTTAATTGTGCTCCAAGGAAACCTGTCTCTGCAGGATGCTCACTGTGACCCTGTCACTTTCTGGACAAAAAATAGTCCCTGCAAAAGATGCTCCGTGCCTACAGAAGTTGGCCCTTCACATCCTCACTGTGTTTTCTTCAACATATTGCTGTGAGTCAGCGTTTTCAACGATGAAGAACTCACCGCATGCAGACTCGCTAATGAACACTCACATCATGTCTCCACCTGGCCATTAATGCAGAAACGTACATATTTTGAGAGTTTTGGGAACTTAAATATCATAATTTAATACATCCTTACTGGACTTGTGTTAGCGAAGTGGTCCATTATTCACAAGATGTGAAGCTCTTGAAATGGAACAATCTATTCAGTGTTGCACTGACTTGTAGAAGGAGAATTATGACAAAATATGTTCTGTATCTGTATCTTTTTTGAGTCTTGACCATTCACAACTACTTCTGCTCTGTCGCGTTGATGTCATACCGGAGTTACTGCATTTAGCAGTTTTTAACTTGTAGATACCTTTCACGTCACTATCCAGGTGCTAATTACAACTGGACAGTTTTCTCAGAGCTCACATATATACGACTGGACACTTAGTAACAATAATAGTAACACGGACTTGCATGAAAACCAAACAAACGTGTATACCTTAGGACACCCAGTGGCTCACCTGGTATAGAGGTACCATAAAGGATGAGTCCTTACTGCAGCGAGATTACAGCCAGAGCTCATTGCTGCATGTCACCCCCCACCCCCGCATTTCCTGCCTCTCTCTGCAGCTGTCACTAGCCAAAACTCCTGAAAAAATCTTTGAAAATAAAAACACATGTTTGCCTCCTACCGTGCCTGTCTTTCACAGTAATTGAGATTTAATGAATATAATGCTATGCTGTCAGTTCGCTCGCGCACAGTCAGTTCTTGAGTTGTCAGGTTACATGAACAATGTCGTAAACATGTAAATCTTTCCCACTACGACCATCCATCCCATGTGGTGTGGCATCAGGTTGAAGGTGGATGGAGCTGCAGTGTATGCTGGGAATCACTTGAGGTCTTGAAAATCCCTATATCATTAAGAATGATAAAGAAGGGGTTTGTCCCAAGCAGATGCAAAATAGCTAACAGGAGAGGCTAACGGGCTTCCCTTTAACTGGCATATATGCCTGCAGCTCAGTATTCTTCTTCACCACACAATCTGGCCAAAGATGGAGGCTGTTTCTGCAATTTGAAAAAATCCTCAGTAAGAAATCGTTAAAGGCTCGCCAAAGAACAAATTAAAATTACAGAATTTGTCATATGACGAGGGAAATTAGTTGGTCTTTTTATTGAAATGACAATAATAGCCTGACTAATAGGGTAAGCATGGCTTCCCTTGGCTTACAGGAGAAAATGGCACTTGTAGGCCCTAAACTTAAGCCCAAATACGCCTGTCATATTAAGCTTTTCTAATACAGAAACGTCTGCAGATCCAGCTCTGATTCCCTCCTAGCCTTAGCCCAGTTCAAGATATTTGAATTAATGCACATATATTTCAGACATTAAGCCTGGAGTGTCGATTTGAATTGGTTAATCATTATACCCTAAGTTATTAGCTGACAGGAGTGAATTCCAGCAATGTGTCTTCTCTGCTACTACATTTTTATTTCCTTTCTTCTGCTCCGCCTGTTAGCTGGAACAAGTCTCACTGATCTCTTCTGACTTCTGTCATCAATAAGGCATTGTCACCCACAGGAAAGCTGTGGTACAGAGGGGTTTTTTATCCATTGCAGTAGTCTGTAACAGTAAAATGTAGTGCAACAGCTTGGAAAACACTCCAAGACACTGGAAGCAACATGGCTTTAGTGTTAATTTAGCTGTTTTTTTATTTTTGAAAATATAATTAAATTTTTCTGCTGTGCTTGCTATGGTTGAAATGAGTTGAAATTAACTTGAAACGTGAACTTGCACTGATGAGCGTACCAATTAACTAACTTAATACTACTCATGCAATTTTGCATTTTTATAACTCACTTTCATTGATTATAATATAAAACCATTTGCATGCAACTTGCACATGGGCATGTTTTTTATATGCTGCCATTTTGAGTTTTTGATAATGTGGCCAGTTAGTATTACACATACCCAAATGTTCATACTTTGCAATTTTTATTTTTTTATATGAATACATGTGATAAAGTGGATTCTTGTCCTGCATAAATGCTGCAATCTCACACATTTGTTTCTGGAAATGTTTATCTTATTTTAAGCTGTTTAATGACATATTTGTGCAGTTTTACGCTCATATTTCATCCTAGCTATATTTCCTTTAGTTTGTATTTTAATGTGACCGTGAACATGAATTAGAGAAAAGGACAAGGGGAAGAATTGAGAACAATGTCAAAGAGGAGGGAACTACATTATCCATCATTCATCAGCGTCACCGTGGTGTCCATAGATTGGATAATGAGTTGTGTACAGCAAAACATGAGCTTGGATTTGTTTGTGGGTGAGAAGAAGAGGATAGTATTGACCCTTTTCTCTAATAATAATGAAGTTGAAAGTGCTCAGATTGCTCTGTGTCACTGAACTCACCATGGATGGAATCAATCTTGCCTCCAAAGCTTTCACTCTTGGTGAACAATGGAAAACGCCTTCTTGTTGAAACGTGGTGACGTGTCTCATATGCTGCATTCATTGTTGTCTTCCAGCACGTCACACTACAGAGATTAAAATGGCAGATTGTTTTTGATTTATTTTTTTTGTTTCCGCCACCCAGCATCTATAGAATCAGGCCATTACAGAGCCAACATCATTGACTAAAGTCTGGGAAGGCCATAATAGAGCTCGAGTGAGCTTGTGGGGGATGCATTTGCACAAAAAGCATGTGTTGCCAGGAAAAAGAAATAATCTGTTTGCTGCCCTCACCAATCACACCTACACACCTGGCCACCTCTTAGTCCCCAGGTCGCACAGGAGATTTAGCCACAGGCCTGTCACTCAGGCTGCATCCACAGTCCTGCACGGCCTCTTCTGTCAGTCACACTCAGCTTGTGCGTGCTATGCAGTCTGACGTGGGGGGGGGGGGCAGACAGCCAGTCGATATGGACCACAATAAACAAACGTAGTGTAGAAGTGTCTCCGCTCTTCAAATGTCAATGGTTGTAAATTCAAAGTAGCTTCAAATTTGATAGTAGAACTTTGATTTTTATTACAAGTTCATACAGATAGACGAGGGGAAAGATGATGAAAAAGAAAAGAAGAAGATAAGAGAAAAACAAGATTGAAGCTGATTCCTGCTACAATTTGACAGATGATCTCAAGACTGTTATTCTCTGTATACGTGCCCCTTATACCTTAGAACATGCTCCATCTCTGCCTTTATACAGTAATAGAATATTCTGTCCCAGGACTCCTCCTGTTCATGCACGGTCAGGTATTTTATCCTCTTTGACTCACTGCACTTCACAGACTCTTCTGTGGCCATTGTGCTCCGACTAACCAGCTCTTATGAAGGCTCTGGAGATTTCTGCCTGGAGCCTCATGGCTCCCTGTCATCCATCTGCCACAGCCCACACTCATCCTCCTCCTCGCACCCTCTTACCAATGGTAATGAGTGGTAGACTTCACAGAGAAATATCTGTCCGGTTCTTTTTTTGAAGTTGTGGCTTCTGTGATCTTGTCTTGTGTCCTCTGGTGAGCTCTTCGCTCCAAATTAGAGCCATCCTTCTTTTTCTCCACCCCCTCCACCTCTTTTTCCCATCCTTCCCTCTTTTCTCATTGATGAATCATCCTCGTGCCCCGGTGTTGACATTGCTGCAGCAGGCCTGCTGTGGCACACAATGTTGTTACAACATGGCAAACAGTTGTTAAATAGTAATCCATAATTTTAATCTAGCCAACATGTTGCAGCACTATTGAGCGTACTGCTGTTGCCCAAGTTTATAGCCTCTCCATAGTGTAAGCTGCAGGGATTATCTTGTGTCCTTCAAACACTCACTTATGAATATAAGATCTAGGGTGTTGTTTAGAGTTGGCTCCATATGCTGTTCTGCAGTCAATTAGCTCTGTAAATAAAAAGCCTTGCTCCATTTAGGATGGATCCCATGCCTGACATGAAAGAGGCGTCAGTCCCACAGGACCCAACGGCCTTGTCTCTGGACTGTTTCTGTTTTTATTAATGTTTGTTTGTTTGTTGTTGTTTTTTTTTTTTTACACGTGTGGTGAATTATAGTTGTGTGCATGTAAAAATAACTGTCTGTGTTTCATGTGTTGGTTCGGACAGAGGAGTTCAGAGAGTGGCTCCAGTGATTGAGAGTTTAGTTCTTGATGTTTGCCATGCGCAGGTCTTATCTGTTTTTTGTTGACTAGTCCCAGACAGCAAAGCTGATATCCACAGAGAGGTGTGTGTGTGTGTGTGTGTGATCGCTTGCGCTTTCTCTCACTCCGACCCACAGGGGGCAGACTAATGCCCTTATCAGAAGCCGACATGCTGCCACCACATTTCTCCTTCTTCTCTCTCTCTCTCTCTCTCTCTCTCTCTCTCTCTCTCTCTCTCTCTCTCTCTCTCTCTCTCTCTCTCCCCCCTCTTCTTTTCTCTCCTCCTCTGCTTCCTTTCTGTCTCATTCAACGCGTCTCTCCAATCCCCACCCAGGCAAACACTAGTCCCCATCTCACTCAGCCACACAGCTGCGAGGCACGCCATCAGAGTTGAGATAGCAGGGAGGAATGAAGCGCTGGGGTTTATACTGGTCGCGGTCATTAGCATGTTTAACGGTCAGGGAGTAAAAAAAATAAAACAGCCACAGCCGGGGGTAAATGTGCTTCACATGGCGCGTCGCTGCTCGGCCACCAACCTCAGACCGGGACAGCCAGGGTTCATGCTGTACGGCATCTGTCTTGGCTGGTGGTTGACATATAAGCAGCTTAGGCAAATGAGTCTCTTCACACGTTGGACGCTGGTCTCATTTACTGAAAACATAGCAATGTGCATAGGAGTGGTTTTGTTTTATTTTCATTTGGGTGAATTAAGCATTCGATGCTGTCACCAAGCCCATACTCGGTGTCCTGCTTCTACTCCAGCAGCCATGTGAGTGGTGGTATTCCTTAAATGCACAGCTCTAATCACTGCAGTCTGCATTTTGCTGTTCCCGAATCTGTCACTTCCCAAACTGTATTCACTGGCTGCTCCAGTGAAGCTTAAAGATCTCCTAGGGCTGTGTTGCCTGTATGCCAGCTGCTCAGTGTTATGACTTTGGAATGAATATGCCATTGTTATTCTACCTCTGGCTCCCATAGCATTTAGTGCAGAGCGATTGTTGCGTCTCACAAAATAGAGAAACAGAGAGAAGGAGGGAGGATTAAATTGATGGAGAAAAAGATGGAGCTCTGAAGCGAGAGTAAAAGGAGAAAGTGAGCGCAGCAGAGAATAAAAAATAATGGGAAATGAGTAGAGAAACAGAGAACAGAGGTAAAGCGAGAACAAGAGAGTGAACCAATGGATAAAGAGGAGGGAGAGAAAGAGAGAATTCAATGTTTTGCGTTGAAATCCTGCAGCGTGCAGCAGTCCCACACCTCATCTGCATATTAAACTGGCCCTGTGGCTGCCTTCCCTCTCAGAGGATCAACTATCATTGTTTCTGTTGGTTTAAACAGAGCACTGCTTCTCAAAACAAGGGCATCAGAAAAGTCACACTGTGTTTTTAGCTCCAACATTTGGATTGTTTGTAAGCGTGTGCATATGTGTGAGCAAATTTTTAACAGCCTGTTCCTGTGTTTCATTTCACATTGACCGAGCTTTTGTCTTTGCCTCTGGACATTCCTGCATTAATGATACACACATGAATTAATCACACAGCAAGGCAAACAGCAGCATACTCTATGATAATGCAAATTAGAAAGACGCCATTGGGTCATGCTATTTCCACCACAGCTTGTTTTCTCATAGCAGAATCCATGATAATTAGAAGGTCGGCAATGGTTTGTGCAACAGACATGCATCACTGAGCAGCCACAATGAGAAGTTCTGCCAGAGACTCATTTCTCCCAAAATGAATGCTGAAAATTAAGCTGCCAGCGGCAAATCTGGAGGGCCTAGCAAAAGAGCATCGAGCACAGCACACAGGTACATGGAGGACTTGTCCAGCCAGCGTGCAATTTTGACATGATTGGAGAAAGAATTGCAGAGATATGGCCTGTTTGTACATTTACTGCTGACTTTGTCACAGCCAAACAGTCTGCAGAACGCAATGCAATGTAAGTGTTCCTGACAGAACTGCAGGGATCTTAAATCTATTCTCTCACTGCTATAAGAAACTGATAAGCCTATTCAACTGTACTGCATTGTGCATTGTTGGTTTTGGTAAATAATGCATACTGCACACTCTTACATAGTGTACATGTTTTCTTTGGAAATTCCCAGTTGACCCATGGTCTTGAATATGTGACGTTAACCATAAGACTGATGAAAATGTCCTACGCTCTACATACAGCACTCTATTGTATAATACCACAAGTCTTACTGTGTGTAGGTTTTTGAATTTTCTGATGTTTTTATGTAAATTATATAACCGAACGTGTTTGGGGTGAAATTAAGATATTGTGAAGCATTGCACAATGAAACACTGGAATGTGTGGTATGTGTCGCCATTTTCATACTGATCTTGCAACTATCAGCAGGATGCCATTCTCAACAAGTCCTCCCCCAAGCGTTTCAACACTAGTTTTACACCAAATGGGCAAGAGCTACTAGTTTGTGCGAGGGAGTGAGTAAAAAGGAGAACAGCACTAAATCATATAAAGCAGTTAACTAGGATGCTGCAAACTACATCATAATGAAAACAATCACTTCATTCATTTTCTAACCTGGTAACTCTATCCAGTGCCGTATTTAAGATGTTTTTACACCAGTATCAGTATTTTGTAACAGACTAGTTACAAAACTTGTAGATTGTTGCTCTCATTACTTCAGAATATTTGGGGCGAACGCTCAATTTAGTTGAAGTTGTGCACATCACTGTGGCTCGTACAGCTGGCCTGGAGAGTGCAGCTACTCTCTCTACCAGAAGTATTGTTGTTGCTCTGTGCAATGTCAGACCAGGCTTTTGGTGTGAAATCTCTCAAAAGAGGTTTTTCTGCACTATAACAAGGCCATACTGCTTCTGTGTAGTCATAATCAAAATAGTGGCTGATTCTACTGGATAAAATTGATTCAGCTACATCCATTTGGGGTCTCACTTGACCTACAGACACAGCGGACAAAAGCTTTCAATACATGAGTGTGTTAAAGCCTAAAATTTGATCTCAGTTTCAGCCTGATGTCGCCACTTGAATTGGTTGAAATGTACCACCAGTAACAGGTACTTTGAAAGTACTCAGAAATGTAGATCATGAGTGGACAAAGCAATTTGGAATTTAAAAGCTTACTTCCTGTTTATGCATGCAATAGTGTGCCCAGATGTAAAAGTATTTTTACATGTAAAAAAGTTTGATGATGACATTAAAACAAGTTGAACTAACGCCTGATGGCACTGCTGGATGGATCATGGTATTAAACCCAATGTCATGCAATGTCATGTGGCTGGAACTTAGAAGCTAGTCTGTGTTCTAATCACCATGGGTCAGAGGACGACTCACATACTCTGGGAGGAAACACTCACCCACTGCCAAGATTAGCTAAAGACCAAAGAAAATATAGTCCAAGGGCTTAGTAGAGGCAAATTTATGCTGACTTAAAACGAGGCTCTACCTGTAAAACGTCTGCTATTCAAGTAATGTATTAGGTAGAACACCGTACAGACTGACAGCTACCTTGTTTGTAGTCGAAGTGTGTAGGGTAGCTTCAGAGAGATTACTGAAGCTCACTGTGTGTGTAATGAAGCCCTGAGTCAATAAGAGATGCAGGCTTAAGGCCAAAGGCTGAGTCTGTGCATCAAAGGTGCAACGTCTGTGTTAGTCGGTGTGCTTGTGCATGCTTGTTTTTGATTGACAGCCTCGGGGCCCTTCTCCCAGCGAAGGGACATAGAGTTAGTTATGGGTGCCTTGTTAATGGTATGTCAGTTTGACACCGTCAGCGTGATCATGGGAAATGTGACACGCGTGTCCCTTTAACTGGTCGAGATGACCGCTGCTGGCAGCTGGCCTGTCAACCTCCACTGGGAGCCTGGCAAGCTGACAGGAGGAGTGCGGCTTTGCCACTGTGGAGGAATACATTGCATTTCCTCGAGGCGAATGCCCAACACACACACACACGCACATACAGATGGAAGCACTTGTCTCAGTTAGGGGGTGGAGGGGGCACTGATGGGGGGGGAGGGGGAGGGGTAGATAGTGAACTCGTGTCCATGCAGGCTGTTTCTACCTTGATTCTTTAAACAAACTGACAGAAAGATGAATAAGTAGAGTGATGGTGGCAGACACAGTTTGGCTTGGCAGTCCAATTGAACCGCTGCCTGTGTGAGAGTGGGGAGGGAGTGGGGGTCAGCTGCTGTTATAGGGATGGAAAAACAGAGCCTGTAAATGTTTGCACCTGGGTACCATTATCACCTGCTGTTCTCCAAGAGTTCAGTGGCCAGACCTCCCTCCAAAGAAGCACTCAATGTGAAGAAAAATCTGAAATGGCTGCAAAGTCGACTATCTGTGATAAAGATTACTGGGGCTGCCTCTGGCTCAGACAGTTGCTGTGATGACTTTGTATTTGGGAAACTTTGTTTGGGTGGAAGCTGCGTGTACAGATTTGCAATCTTTAGTAGTTTAGTGGTCGTCAAAACATTTGCTTCTTGCCATCTGATCCAATTTCCTCCTCCTACCATTGCGGAGCCTCACTGGCTTGTTGTTGTGATGGTGTGTTTGGTAAAAGAACCTCTATTGATAGACCTCCTTGTGTTTGTTTGATGTTCTAAACAGTGCGACATAATCTGCAGACGCTCCGCACTGATCCAAACCCCTCAGCCTTTCATGGCGCTTTCTAGTCCAAAGCATTTCAATTGCTTTTATAATTGAGTTTGTCTGCTGCCTCTGTGATTGCTTTGGATCTCTTTTTTTGCTATCAAACAAGGCAATTACTGCCAAGTCGCATATTTTCACAAAAAAATGTTTATTCGCACAAAAATGTGCATGCAACTGTTGCGAAATGTCTTACCAGTTCTCTGCATGCTCACAATGTCTCGCCTCGCCATACATGTGTAGTTGGGAAATAACAGCCAAAAAAAAGAAAAAGGCAGCTATCAATAATTAATTAATGCGGGTTAATATGTTAACAAACTTATAGTGGTTGATAATTAGATGAGCCACAGTGTCTGATTCAGACTTAATTACTAAGCCACTGTCTGTTCTGTGGGGCTTTAATGAATAATTAATTATAAGAAGCATGAATTATTTCTGCTTACCAAAGATCTACCAGAAATACAGGCCCGTCCCTGTTTATGGTGTTATCGCGTATTGATTGATGATAAGTGTTTGATTGTGGAAAATAAGAGCCGTTGGATTGAGCACTTGTACTACAGCACTGCACTTCATAGATCTGCATGTCATAGATCACAGAGCAGTGATGGCAGCCTAATCAATTCATAGTCATGACTGTCATTTTTTGAAACAGGTGTGGAATCATACACAGGCTTGTAATGGACACACACAAATATGCACACCCCTCCACTCAAACACATGCACACACAAAATCAGTATGGGGCACAGTGTCATTTCACAGTGCTGAGATTGAGTGAACAGGTTTATTTTCCCCCCTTTAGTGCACATGGGCAACCTCAGAGTCTTCATGAAGTTGTGTGTGTGTGTGGGAGTGTGAATTTCTCATCTGCAGACTCTCTGATTTATCCGCTCTATATTTGCATACGCGCACAATGTGATTAACTGCCATGCCTTATCTTTTTGCCTAGCTACTTCACCACACGCATGCATGCACACACACCCACACACGCTGCACCGCGAGCTTGCACACGTTGACATGCGCGCACACATTCACACTAATTCACATTCACATTCGCATGCAAACAGCCTTGTGTGTTCTCAAGGAGAAATGATGAAAGGGAACAGTAAGCCACACAGAACAGCTAAAGACTCTGAAACAGTGCAGCTTCACTTACAGTTGAACTGTAGCTGTTAGAGATCCCTTCAGGCTTTCCCCTGCTAATTTGGTTGCTTTTATTTATGAATTGTCCAGGTGAAACTGTCCATCTGTCCACATTCACTTGTCAGTCACACACAGTTTGTACAGAGGCAACATGGGCCACAATCAGCTACAGCT
This sequence comes from Nannoperca obscura, assembly GCA_036024295.1. Lineage (NCBI taxonomy): Eukaryota > Metazoa > Chordata > Actinopteri > Centrarchiformes > Percichthyidae > Nannoperca > Nannoperca obscura. Next base: position 41,394 of record JAVQJL010038584.1, read on the forward strand.
TAGATGCTGTAATAATACATCAGTACATGTCATTAAGACCCACTGAGCCTGGGGATATGGGAGGGCAGACTGAATGACTTACTACTCAGGCTGCTGGCAATCTCTCTCTCTCTCTTTCTCTCTCTCTCTCTCTCTCTCTCTCTCTCTCTCTCTCTCTGTGTGTGGGCGTGTGTGTGTGGGTGAGTGTATGAACGTTTTCAGGTATAAATGGAACTTCCATACATGCACACAGTATGATTTCTACTCCATAAACAGATCCTTTCAGTAGGTTTCCTTTGCAGAATATCTGCTTATTTTGCACTTAGGTGGTTGTTTTACTGGCTGACAGAGAATGATGTTTGTTTTCTATAGAATTTTACAATTCCTCTTGCTTTCATCCATAGAGGCAGTGCTTTTGGCAGCTTTGCTGTCAACATTTGAAAGCTGAAAGTATTGTGGAAGGGAACCTTGAACAACACCAAAAGGCTGACTTCTTGCACTCTTGAGGGCTTAGGTGTTAGCAGTCAGTATGCAGCACGCACACGTACGTGCACACCAACACACTACATCCTGATGTTACTGCATGCCAGCCTGGCTTTCTACAATTACTGCTAAATTAGATACATAATCCACAACTTTTATTGTAATTAGTCTCTCTCACCTCACCTCATTTCTCACCTTACACATTTCCTCACCTCTCCCTCGCTCTCTGCTCGGAAAATCCCTGGCGGCTCCCTCTCCTCAAATAGCTGTAATCAACGCTGATGCTCTCTAAGACCCCTCTCCAAGGCATCAATCAGATAGGATTGTATTGCGATGCCACGGGGGGGCCGTTATGACTGATATTCTTTTGACAAGGACAGAGACCAAAAAGCTTCTTTGATTGAGAGTGATTGGCCTGTAATGGTTAATTGAAACAATTCCTCATCGTGTCCTTCTGGATCATCACCACTTCTCTCCTCTGTCACACCTCTTTTGGCGCTGTCTGTCTTTTTGTCTTTGGTTGTATTTTCTCCTTAAATCTGAGCTGTATGTGAAAAGCATCACTTTATCATCCTCTCCTCTCCCTCTGTTTTTGCAAGGTCAATTCAACTCAGACTAATTCTCTTTTCTTTGATGATAAAATCCAGTCCCAACTTTACACAAATGTCCGTCTCCCTCTGGAGTTGAGATTTATCTCAATTATTGCTCCACTGGTGTGTCTGCCAGCTTCTAAACATGAGTATCAGAGTGCCAGGTCCACCCAGGGAGAAACGGTAAATCGTTTGATGTCTTGTGAGTATCCATCGGCTATACGGAGGGGCTGTAAATTCCCTTAACGCAGCATACAGCTTTACCCAGAGCTGCTGGAAATTCAGCCCCTGACAAGGAGAATGTGGACTAATCTGCCATTTTCAATAAACATGGCGAAGTACTCTTAAACAACACATAAATTGGCGTAAATCCTTCCGCCAATGCCAAGCAATAATAGCAACCGTTCTTCATTGTTGTGCTTGTGTGAGGATGAATAAGTCAACCTGATCCTATATTTTATTGTTGATGATAGATTGGCAGCAATTTGAAGCTGTTTGTGCAAACATAAGACATGCAGATCCTGAGCATGGGGGGTGTCGGAGAAGCATAAACAAAGGCAAGAAAGAAATAATAGAGGGAAATTAGGATGGAAGTCAGTAGAACCAAAGGAAATGAGAAGAAAGAGTATCCAGGGACAGAGAGGGAGAGAACAGAAATCAGTATTGAGAGAGAGTCCTGGCTGCCTCGTCATGTCCTTGTGCAGAATTTATGAGCTCCAAGATCAGGGACAAGTTTAGGATGCCAGGAGGAGGAAAGCGAAAAGAAAGTAGGAAGGATCCGAGGAGGCAGAGTTTCAGGCAAGTAGACTCAGACTGCACTGCCCCTCCTGCATAATGCCAGGTGACAGGAGGAGAAATGGCAAGGCCAAAGGAAGGAACAGAGGAGAACAGAGCCCAGACATTATTAAAGGGTCAAAGGGCACAGATTTGATCAGCACTTATAACATGCAGGGCAAGATAGAAAGAGTGCAACAACAGAAACAAAGCAAAGGACACCAAGGAAAAACAAGGGGGAGGGAGGAGGGAGCAAAAAGAAAGCAGAAGAAGATCAAGTTAGTGAGGATGGAGAGCGAGGGAAAGCTACAAGAGGAGAGGAAAGGTGTTGGTGGGGGGGTGAGGCTGTGTGGGTGGTGTAATCTGTCTGTGTCAGAGGAATGATGAAGGGGCCAGGAGGGAGAGCTCTGCAGTTCACCTTCTGGCCTCTGGAGGAAACACACTGACCCTGGCCCTCCCCCTGCTCACCTCCCCTCTCCACCTCCACTCCACCTGCACGATTTATGACTCACAGGGTCGGTCCAGGGTTGCTCGGTTTGAGGACATTTGTGAATCTAGTTGTGGAGGCGGCGCGCTGTGTTTGCTCGTGTGTGTGTGTTTGTGTTTGTGCACATGTTGAATGAAATCACGTGTAAAGAAAGCTATTCTATGTCAAGGAGGATGAGACCTTAGTGCCGCCTGGGGAAAAGGGCAGCGGTGATTTCTGTCCTAGGCTCAGAAAGTGAGCACAGGCACATCCCAACATAATCCAGTATGGCAGAGTTTAAAGGGAGAAAGACTGACAGTTGAATAAAAATCAAGGGGAAAATGGGACAAGATGACTGCATGAGGGAGGAGTAGTTGGGGCTGCACTGCATACTGATGGTGATTGTCCACTTTTATTATGATGTGCTGGCTCTTCTGCGTGGTCAGACCGCTCTTTGAATCCTTTTTGAGAAGTTTCCTTCTCTGTACAGGTGGGGGTGCTGGCAAGGCAGCTAATCCAGACCAAAATTGTTTAGTTGATTGAGAGAAATAAGTAAGATAATAATAATAATAATAATAATAATAAGAGTAATAATTAGCAAATATGATAACCAATAAATAGTTTGAGTCATTCACTGGTTCCAGTTTCTCTCTGTGATTTGTTCTGTTGGTTGAGTAACAGTAATACAATTAAAATATAATCAAATTAAAAATCATAAAATATAAAAGTTAAAGGGGACACCTTGTTCTTTGGAAATCTTGATATGCATTTTATACAATTTTCTGTCATTTTAAAGCTGCACTAATCAATATTGTTATATAAACAATGGCTTAAATGACTACGTGTAATATGAAAGAGGTCACTAGTTGTGATGACACCAAACTAATGCTAATGTTGCTCCATGTCTGCAACATTAACATGCGTCAATGGCCAACTTTCTGGTAACACATTTTCCATAATAACCTTATAAGCAAAAAGTTGTTTATTTGGTGTTTGCAGCTATACATATCTCATAAAGAGGCCAAAAAATAAATGCAGCTTTTAAGTCGTAACAAATAATGGACTGATGATAAGTAAGTAGTGATGGTGGCAGCTATTACTTTCAGTGATGAAAGCAATAGTTGCAGCCCTATTTATATCTTTTTACCATGCTGCTGTCCTCCATGTGATCTTTTTATGGTGTCCTTTGTTGCATATCATATTGCACCATTTCGTTTTGTGGTTGATTGTGGCTCAGTTAGATATAAGTAGGCTTTGTGTCCATGAAATACTTTGAGGCATGCTTGAGATAAAGAGATATATACATAAATTTGACATGCCTTAATGATAAACCATAAACAAAATGTGTTTTTAAATGGCACAACAGTGAGCCACATGCATTGGAGATGACAGGTAGGAATACTGAAATGTGACTTATTGTCGCAGATGCTAAGTGAAAGCAATCAAGGCGAATTGGCGGCATACGGTATGAAAGGTGAGGGTTGAGTCGTGGATTATTATTGCTGAGGAGTTGAGTCAGAGGGCTATTCTCTGTATGGAGATTAGACGGGGATGAAGGTCGCTCCTCATCCATAACAGATGATTCATAGTCTGCCCTGACCTTTAATACCTGGATTTACCTCTCTCTCCCTCTCACGGCTCATTGTCTACTGCAGAGCTCCACTGCAAGGAGAGTTCAAGTATATGATGTTCATTGCAAGGCACACTCACAAGCATGTGTTAACACCTGCTGTGCATATACAGGCAAGCGTATGCACCCATGCAGGCATTCACATGTGTGTTTGACTCGTGGAAGCACATTCATAATGCACACAGCGCCAAATGTCAAAAGTTCACTGCGGCACCATGCGCACATCTAATGTGACAAATAACTTCTTCCTCCAGTTGCATTGTTCTAATCCCTTTAGTGGGCTCTGGAATGGAAATATAATTACATTTCTGTGGTGCAGTGCCTTTGATAAGACAGCCGCTTGCTGAGCTGAATGTCTAACTGAGTTGGATGCCTCTCCGAAGCCCTCTCCTCTCTTCACTTTACTTCTCTCCCTTACTCACTCGCCTCCATCTTTGCTCTTCTCTCTCTCTCTCATACTCTCTTTCACGTTTTCTCCTTTTTCTTCTTCTCCCCCCCCCCCCCACCCCTCGCTCTCTGTGTCATCTCCAAAAGCTCATTCGGCCTCTCTCTCTCACCCGCCCAGGTATTGCAGTGGATAAAAGAGGTGTTGTCTACTTCGTTGATGGCACCACCATTCAGAAGATTAATGAGAGGGGTTTGCTCTCCACTGTGATTGGCTCAAATGGACTGATGTCGACGCAGCCGCTAAGCTGTGATGCACGCATGGACATCAACCAGGTAAGCTGTAATGCGGTGGAGTTTAAATGACTTGTAGAAAGCCAGAGCCACACGTTTTCCTCTGAAACAGGCTTCGTCCTCACCATTTCATTCGAGATAGAAATATGAGACTCCTGCATGTGTTTTGTGTCGGCTAATTAGAGTAATTCAATCAGAAAGGCGAATCAAAAGTTATATAATAGTATTTGTTTGTGGTTCTCAGTGATTGATTTGCCAATCTAAATTGCCTGGCCTCTTCCATAGAAACCTTGTGTGTGTGTCTGTGTGTGAGAGAGAGGGAGAGAGAGAGAGAGAGAGAGAGAGAGAGAGAGAGCTACTGCACAGAATTGATCATCCAGCATTCAGATCACACTGCTGACTTATATCAGGCCTATTAGAGCAGAAGATGACTTATAGATGAACTACTGGTTCTATATAGAGGGATCTCTCTCCACACATAGGGATGCAAGCAGCTGTGTGTGTGTGTGTGTGTGTGTGTGTGTGTGAATATACGTGTTCAGGTGAAGTCCCAGAGGTGTTCTTATATGTCTTCAAAGAGGCCACTGTTACCTCACAAGCCCTCTGTTTGTTAGTTATCTTCTGTGGACAGCTCAACTTAACATCACTGCAAAGTTCAATATCACGAGCAGGAGAGATTTCAGGCGTGTCCTCTTTGGCTAAGGACAGAGTCCTGCTTGATGAATCTCTGTACCTCTCAAAATGGGATTTTAGCGTGAACTCCCTTCTCTCTCATTTGACAGAGCCTATAATTGGACATGTCAGTGGCAATTTAACATGATCCATTTATTTACCAATCCATCCTTCGAGTCATCAATCACCTCACTGATCCCTCAGCGCCTCGTCTCCATAGCTCAGAGTTTGAGTGTTTGTTTGTGCGAGATAGACAGTGATGTGGGTGGCTGTGCACTAGTGTAGGTTTGTCTGTCTTTGACCCCCACAGTGTTAGCGGCCAGGGTGTGCTATTTGAGCAGGCAGCGATCATGGTTATTGGCTGACATTTGGAACAGTGCCGAGGCGTGAGTCTTGAATAAACACGGGGAAGGCTCCCTGCCCGCCGCTGACCTTTGAGGGAGCAGGGAGGGTCAGGAGGCCTAATGCTATGTTATTAAGGAGATATTATTTGTATCACCTGTAACTGACTCTTGTGAGCGATATATTTCGAGGCTTTCTCGTTCTTTTGTTCTTGTGTTTGAAGGAAATACAGTTACTGTATGGTGTTGTTTGCGTGTGTGTGTGTGCGTCACTCTGCAGGTGCGTCTGGAGTGGCCAACAGACCTGGCCATCAACCCGCTGGACAACTCCCTCTACATCCTGGACAACAACATCGTCCTGCAGGTCGAGTCCTAAACACGCGCAAAACACACGTTTGCCACTGAATGAATTCTAAACCTGTTTCCTGTTCAAGCGTCTGCTTTTATTTTTTTTGGGGAGAGACCCTGGCAGTGTACGTAGCAGAGGAAGAAAGAGTAATGAAATATTTCTCACAATCTGCAGTGCTGTCACTAAAGGTGCATTTAGAGTGAGTGAGGCTTCTAACATAAAAGAAAGGAAAAGAGCACCTTGTTAAATAAAATAGCATACCATCAACAGTCTCTGGAGAAGTTCTTTTAACGAAAATGTCACACACAGGTTTTGCTCATTACCATAAACTTCTCCAAATTTAATGAATCGAGTGTGTAACTTGTAAAGACTTAATGAATCATTGGCTGACGTAGGCTTAGGTGTGGTGATGTTTGATCCACGATATACTGACAGTGGCTGATTCCGCTGGCCAAAAATAATGACTGGAAACAGTTGTAATTATTTACTTCCTGTCCTGTGTGTGTTTTTTTCATATCAGGTGTCAGAAAATCTTCAGGTGCGTATTGTGGCAGGCCGTCCGATCCACTGCCAGGTTCCAGGTATTGACCACCACCTGGTGAGATGGGCAGCGGTGCGTGCCACCCTGGAGGCTGCCAAGGCCATCGCCCTGTCCCACCTGGGCACACTGTTCATCGCTGAGACTGATGAGAGGCGCATCAACCGCATCCAACAGGTCACCCTGGCACTAAAAATACCATAGTTACTTTCAGGCAATTTTTTGCTAGAAATGCTCTGATTGGGCTTCGCAGGGCAGATACAAACAGTGGGTTAAATGTCACCAGCTACATTTTACAGTAAGCCTCGCACAAGAGACACTATTTTCCCATGTTACCCATTTCATTTTTAATCTATTTATAATCAAGTTATAAAATATTTACTTATCTAAAGTATTAATATATTGTTAATATATTGCTCATAATGTAATTAGCTATTTTGTTATTTCACTACACCCTCCAAGAGCCAACCCCTGCATGCCTCTGTGAATGAGCACGGAGCAAGGGCCCCTGCAGGAATGTCTTTTAAATCTGTAGCTAATCTGACAAACAGGAAAATACATCTCAGTTGCAACTGCTATCCATATGGCCCTATGACAATAATGTACCTTCACTGTGCTGTGATGCTGTGCAGCAAAATCCACCTCCTACCATGTGAACATATTCATCCAGACAATAATACAAAAGCTTGTTTTCCTTTTAGGAAAATAACTTTTTTTCCATTACCTCCATTAGCTAGCAGCATGCTATCACAGGCCCACAGCATTTGGGCACCAGCACCAAAAAGATATTGCCTGCTGGACTCAATCAATGGTTCCTTTGTGGTCACCAGCACCATGCTGAGTCCATGTGGAGGCAGACAGGAACATAAAATGCCTCAAATGCCTTTTTGATGGAGACCGCAGCCATTTTGGATAGGGCAATGAAAAAACACCTTTTTTTTACCCTATTTGTCACACGTTTGGTATTTCTGGGCCAATATTTATTGTGCATCTCACACAGAAAGTCAAACTGGAACAAAAAAAAGGTCCTACACACACTCTCTGCAACAAGTTGAACAAGCAACAAGAGTTCTCCCTTGAAAGTGAATGAAACCGCTTTATGACACTGAACCGCAAGATAAAATGAATGATGATGTGCGATCAGCTCATTCCAGAGCCTGTCAGGATAATGCAGACACAATGAGATGCAGGAAAAACTAAATAAAATACAGAGAATTGTGTCACTCGTGAGACAAACAAGCTGTGCACAGGTACAAACTGACAAAATATTCAATATAACATTTGAAAACAAATGACACAAACATTTGCAGCTACATTTCATCTTAAATGGCTGAGACGGATGCAACTTGTAATGTTTAGCCAGCAAGTCTAATTTCCTTTTCAGTATAATCAGTCCTATTAAATGTGAATTAAATGTGCGTGCCTTGGCCGCAGTAAGTATTTAGGCAGTGCTTTGGCACTGCTGTTGTCCTGCTCTCCCGGTCCATGCACGTCTGTCTTTCACTCGCACCTGAAACATATGGCCATAACATCAAGGGCCACACACGCATAACCAAATATGTGTTCAAGTTGATTTTTAATCATCTATAAAGGCAAGGAAGTTATGGAATATGCATGGTGTTGGAGATTTGAAGTGCATTCAAATCACAATCATTACATCCCAAATGAGCTCTTTTGTGGCTGTGTTTGTTTGTTTTCAATTAAGGGCAAATTGCAAGAACTTGTTTTTCTGTTTTCAGGTTGTTGTGTTTTTTGCGGGGGGGGGGGGGGGG